>CM035114.1:27752219-28013113 GCA_020205505.1 Panax japonicus
TCGAGAGGACTCGCTGACCATTCGATGGTAGCCTTATCGCAGTGTGTCCTTATGGATTTGTTAGAACCCCGTGTAGTAAACAAATTCCATGGTCCTTATAAACTTGTTATATCCTGTGTGGTAAACAAATTCCCGATGGTGCAAGGAGGATCGACTGGATTAACCTTTTAGATCTGTCTCACACTTCGGTAACGATAAGTATGCATTACTTTTTTTTTGTTCAAGTGTTGAGTTCGGTTCATTGAGTTCGGTTTATGTTATTCTTTAACTTACCTGTTTTGCGATTTACTTGATTAACAGTTTAAATTAAGTTCAAAAGAAGCTTGCACATTTTTCAAGTTGATTAATACTGAATTATTGACAAGAAACGAATTAAACAGAAGTCATGAGAAACAAAGTAGATGTTTCATTAATATTAACTGATTACATTGAAAGATAGAATGTTTACAAAAAATCCTATGACTAGGAAGAAGAGATACCATTTTCAGGTGTCGTCTGCGCCTTCTGAAGAGTCGAGCAAGGCCGGATCTACCTTAGATGTAGCTAACTTGGCTTTGCCTCGACTTCGACAAACCTCATAACCTTCAGAATACATCCGAACGATTTTGCGTTCAGCTCATTGATTCCAGGTATTCTGCTTGAATCTGTTTACGAAGTTCTTCGATCAAGGGGGGACCTAGCTCCTCCAAGGCTTGCAACTTACTTTGAAGCTTACGACGTCTGACCAAATGTTTTTCTTTATCAACTCGGGCCTTCATCTGGACTTCATCGATTTGTTTCGCCAAGCTCAGATTGGCTGTAGCAAACTCTTCGTTTTTAGTTCTCAGTACCTCGTTCTTGTTAACAAGATTGGCGTTCATGTCGGTTAGAGCTTGTTGACTGGCCTTAGTCGTTTTTAGGTCTTGTTTTATTTGAGCCAACTCCTTCCGAAGGCCCTCGTTGGTATGGAGAACATCTCCGTGTTGGCTTCTCTCTCGGGCCAACGCCGAGTTCAGGATGGCGTTCTCTCTTCGGGCAGCGTTCTCTTCAGCTTCAATTTCTTTATATCTGGGACGAAGTCGCCCGAAGACAGCATTTGCCTGTAGATGATTGAAGATAATTAGTTAATCTTCAATAAGATGTACATAATTTCAAATAAACAGATAACAACGAATTTACCTAGCCTGGTAACTCATGCCTTCATCGATTAGATCCATGATGGAACTATTACCGAACCAATGGTCATCAGTCTCCCGAACGAACAAATTGAATAGTTGGAAGGGAAAATTAGCATTGAATTGAGGCCAAAAAGTCGGTGATGCCATAGCCTCGTTTCGAAATTCCGAAGATGGTTTCGAAGGAGAAGGACAGTTCGTTCAGGAGTAGGCAACGGGTCGGTGTAGATGTTTTCAGGAGACGGGGATCGAGCAGGAATGGGTTCACGTACTGGTGAGGGTAGATGCTGAACTTGGATGACTGTCGGAGAGTTGTTTCCTTTTTCGAGAGAGAGGGGATAAGCTCGATTTGCTCTTCATCATTAGAAACTTATCTCCACGGGGATTACAGGGGGCAGATCAGCTGAGGAAGAGGGCACCCTGAGATCATCTGCTGAGAGAGGAGTAATCTTGGTTCTTAACTTTTTGACACGAAGGACCCGAGTCTGTTCGTCAAGGGGCATGTCGAGTAAATTCCCTCTGGTTGGTGCCAGATTTTTGGTCGGAATAGGGTCTGGGGTAGGTTCAAGATCTGCTTCTATAGAAATGTATTTGCGTTTCCGAGTGGCTCTTTTCTTTCGGCGGGGTTGGTTAGACTCTTCGGGGGGAGGGATGTCCTCAACTTCTGGATCATTGGTTTGAGGTTCAGCAGTAGGTGTTTCGGCGGCTGAAGCACCTTCAGGTGGAGCTTCTAACAGGGGGGTTCGGCAGCTTCTGCGGACTTTCCAGTCAAAAAGTCTTCAAAATCTCTTACGTCTGTAGAAGACGGCTTAATCAAAGATACTGCAAAAGGACAGAAAGCCACATATCAGAATTCATATTATTGAAAATTTCAAATACTGTACAACCAAGACTCAGAACTTACATTTATGGTCGTATAACCATGCTTGCTTAGTGAGAAGTAAGTAATTCCTTCCTTCGACGGGAAGTTCTCGAAGAGCTCTATCATTTCATTACTCTTTCTTCTGGGATATCTCCGAAGTCTGCAGAAACTTTTTCATGAGTAACCCAGTTCGACAAGGAGGCAATTTCTGGTCCTTTGATGAAGAACCATCTTTTTGTGCCATCCTTTGTTGCTGGATGGGGTGGAGACCAAAGAACATTTTTCAAATTTTTCACCGGCCTTCGGTGACTGTTTGCTCAGGGCCTTGAATCCCTTTTCTCTGGACTGGCCGATTTTGTAGACGGTGAGAGAAGAAGTCGAGAGTAGGCTCAACACCTACTTCGTGCAGAAGGCGATGAAGGCAAGAATATGAATGTAGGGAGTTCGGGTACCAATTGGGCGAACCCAACACCGATAAACCCTAGGAGGGTTAAACCAGGTACACGTGAAGAGGGAATCGGACCCCCTTCTCGAGAATAGTCACTGGAACGGCCGTCCAACCTTTCGGCCACTGTACATTCTTTCATCAGACCTAGGGGCTCTCACTAGGTGGGTGTCAGGGATTTGATAGCGAGTTGGAATCCTTCGTAACTCGATCTCTGTAACATTGGAGGGGGTATTAGCATGAGAGTATTGTTCCTTATTCCTGAAAAACTCAGAAGGGGTGGGGAGAGGTTTTGGAGGCGGTGCCTTCTTACTAGGAGTAGCATCTTTGGGGTTAGAGCTCGAAGCCTCTTTAGTAGGGCTTGGATTCGGTGGAACGAAACTGATAGGGTTACAAGAATGGGAGTACCTTGGTCAGAATCTTGAGATGCCATTGTTACTAGGTTGCAGAGAGGAAGAGAGTTCGAAAGAGAGGAAAATCAAGAGGCGTCTGAAATTTGAATTGGCAGGTAAAACCGTCAATTTGGGGGAAATTTGCTTTTTACACTGATAGTTGCACGGAGTACGAGGGAGGCACATTTAGTTGCTGCAAATGATAAAGAATTTGAATGGGTAGCGTCCGATTCAATCCTCAATTCTTGAACTTGTTGGGCTTCTCAGTTTGGACTTCCGGTTTCATTTTATTCCACTATATGTTATCTACCAAATGGGTTTCAGTTGGTTTTATTTTGGGCCTCTGTCGATCCTATTGAGTTCTTCATATCATGGACCATTTATAGTTTTCTATTAAACATCTTGTTTAATAAAAAACTAGGGGACAATGTTGGGTCATGATATTTTATATATTGGGCCGAATTATCTGGTTAATCTATCGGGTCATTTCAGTTGGGCCCGGTCAGTTGGGTCATCTTTGTTGTGTCTTTAGAGTATTGGGCCTAGTCATTGGACTGACCCATGAGATAATTAAATATCTTCCTTTGGGTTTTGACCGGTAATGATGAAAAAAACATGACAGTTGACCGAGATGTCTGAAAAACATTAATGTGGATGGGATTTCAGTCGGCCGACGGTGGAAAACAGTGAGATGATGTAGCAGGTGCTGCATGCAGTCGGCTGAGATCACTAAGGAGTGGGGGACTGTGTCAGTAGGTAGTGGGTGACACAAGAAACCGGGAATGAGAGTATATGATAGCAAGGATAACATACAAGTAAAGGTAACTGATATTTTTATCTCTCTCAACACACTAGATATTTTATCCTCCATTGTTAACCTTGTGATCGCCTGTACTGACTCTCACGTCAGAGCTATCCCCCGACGGCGAAGCCGTCAAGCTTTGGTGTTGTCGTGTTTATTGTGCAGGATTCGGACGAGCTTTACGTGATTGGGGTTCGTGGAAAGATCTTGGCGTTAACACCTAGCATACTTCTATAAATGACAACACATCCCCTAATATCACAAAGACGGGGACAACCACTAATCATACTACCCCTCTAACATTTTCAAAAGTTGGGGTTTACAACTATCTCACATCTTATACAAAAGACTGAGATTACATTACGATATATACATCACATAATAAAATACTAAAACTACTAAATTCCTACACCTAGACCTCAATCTATCATTCTACGCTCCACATCACTATGGTATTCCTTTTAAGTGATGTGCGCCACTAAATCTCGGCTTATGGTGTGTCGGGTCTGCCCCTGCTCTGCTGGGTAATGATATACCCCATCAATCAATCTCTCCATGGCCGTGCGAACAGCATAGCCCATCTTGTTCATCTCCCTCTTGCATCTCACCTCATCTTCTAGATCATTAGCCCTGTCATTGGCTTCTTCCCACTTCTCAAAGTGAATCCTCTCCATCACTTCCATCTCCAGCTGGGTACGAAGAGCTTCCTTCTCGGCCTTCTCACTAAGCTCCCTCTGTTCTGACTCCTCTAGCTTACCTGCCAGCTCCACGTTCCTAGCTATCGAACAGTGAAAAAGAGTGCTCATCTGTACTCCTGCCTCCTTGTGATATGCAAGTTCTACTTCGAACTCATGCATCCTCAATTGCCTCTCAAGATCCTCAGCCTCTAGCTCCTCGGCTCTACGTCCTAACTCCAAAATTTGTTCCTCATACTCACCCAACTTCTAATCCTCATATGTAGTCTCATCGGGATCTTCTGCGGGTTCCTCCTCCATGGGCTCTTCCTCTGGATCCGTCTCTACGGGAAATGGCTCCGTCTCCTTCTCGTCATCATCATCGATAGGAGCCATTGCCGAAATAGGCTCAACTATCAATGGTGCCTCATATACTACATGTATGTCACGCGGCTCCTCCTCTACCACTCTACTGGGTCCTCCCATGTCAGTCATCCTACAACCACAAACACAAGACACGTAAACAACAACTCCATTAGAATGTTAAATAACCATAAGTTCATTGTATAGAATGAAATTATATTCCATAACACACTAAGTCTCTTCTTAGGGAAACTCTACATGAGTTTCATTCCTCTCCATCTTCTAAGTTCTCCTAAGTTATAGCCTAAGGATTCTCGCTCCTAAGGTTTATAATCTAATGCTTTGATACTAACCTGTGACGCCCCCAAATTCAGACACTCATATCTCGAATTTGGTTCGTCACGTATTAATTCTAATATCATACTAAAATCATTAACAACGGAAATAATAGAATAATTTACATTGATATAATATAAATATTCGCATCCCAAGGTACCCTAACCGTTACTACAACAATTTGGTGGTTACACTTAAACATAATTTAATTATCCTTAATAGATCATTATAATCATCATAATAATAATAATACTTCTACACTTAAAGGACTAAGCTATTCTGTAGCCTTGCCCTTTCCTTTGTCCTTTCCTGATGTACCGCCTTGCTTTGCACTGTAATATTTTTAGGGAAGCAAGAATGAGCAACAAGTTTGCCCAACAAGTAATATAACAATAGGAATAAGCAGTTATAACGTTTGAATCTTCAAAGGTATAACAATAATTGATAGTTCAAGGACATCAAGAAGTATCAAGAGTTTTCAATAAGTATCGCTATAGACTGAAGGACATCAACAGGATTTCAAAGTTTATTCATTTCAAGGTTCAATAAGAATGAACACTGGGCAGTCACTAAGGACTAAGAACTCTTACTAGAATTACCAGTATTATACTGCAATTCAATATAAACGAGTACAACAGGTGATCAGCCTAAAGTACCCTACGTTATGCATAACATTTAAACATGCTAGTATGTGCGCACGTCGGTTTCCCGACAATTATACAATTTTCCCTTCAATGAGGGTGGTTCATCTCAGTAGATTTACGAGAGTCCGCACCAAGTCAATTGATTTGGATAGCTTTCTAACACATGATAATAGTTTAGCCGAATCAAAAGCCTAAACAATTTTTATAATGCATTTAAGAACGATAAGTTCAATTTTTGTAACAACGTCTAGGTATACAAATGATTTCCGAATAGTAATAAATATTTGCTCGATATAAATAAGGTTGATATGGCAATAATTCGGATTATACAAATATATATATATATACAGTGTAAGAATTAGGGAGCTTGTGTAATTATAGATTCCTTGCATGAAGTAAATGCATAGTTTAGGATACTTGCCTTTAGCGTTGATTACCACTTATAGCGAAAAATCACCTCAATGAACAATATTATTCTATTTATGTATGTATAGGTATTCATTAGTCACACACACCTTGATATACATATGCACATACATTTATCACACATATCTAAACTTATGTAGGCTACACACAGTCAACTCATAGATGTATAATTCACATTGTTCTTATTTTTAAACTCTTTAGTACCATATGCTCATCTTTTATTTGTATTCGTGAAATATCACTTGCTTCACGTATTCTAGTTTAAGTTGCTTCACATATTCACGTTAAAGAACCTTTAAGCTAGATTTGGCCCTTTGTTAAATTTACTCATAAATTTTCATTTTACAAAGTTAAAAGAGCTCATTATATCAATTACTAACCATAACGTTCATTAAACCACATAACATTGCTAACAACCTCTTTCTACGCATGCTTGCATGTATTAGATTATTTGTATAACTCTCTACTTAGAAACTCTTTTAGTTCATGCTTGCGTAGTTTATAACGTGATGTGTGAATATGTTGGTTATCTCTAGAGGCATAAAGCACCCTATCATAGTTGTTCTAAAGTTCACAATACAAGTCGTAGAGTTTTCAACTCAATTGGTTTTCAAATATTAAAATTTCATGACAAACAAACTAAGCATGCAAAGAACGTTGATTTTTCATGTGTATTTATAAAACTAATTAAGTTGCGAATACATGCTCAAAAGGTTAGATTTCAAAAAGGCGTAAGGTTTTCTAAACATAGTTTTTGCCTTTTAGCTTTTCTTTCAAAAGATTATAATTCAAACTCCAACCCTACTAAAACATCTTGCAATACACATTGACACATGTTTAATGATTATGTATGCTCATTAAGTTAAGTTAAGTTAGGTCAGTTTAGGTCTTCTTGTATCAAACAATCAAAACAACAACATAAGTCACTGCAGGACCCCCCGCCGGGGAGGGCCCTTTCATACTGCAGGATCCCCGCCGGGGCGGGCATGGCTACTGCAGTTTTAAAAATGCCACTCCCCTGCTACGAACTAACATGCCAAAATTTTGACCAAACAACAATGTAATGATACTCAATTGATATGAACTTACTACTAAACATCCCTAGCATGTTTCTAACAATTCCAATCACAAACAATCAAATTCCAAAATCAATTCAAGATTTATGCCATTTTTCCAAAGTTTAACACATTTAGCGATTCTCTTCGCTACGGATTCGTTACTTGACCAAATTACTCCTTTTAATTTTCGTTGATTTAGTATTCAACCATATTAACAATGTCTAGCATCAATTGACAGATTCTATCATGCTTCAACCATAAACTTTTCAACTCAAAATAAGTATTTTAGCACTTTCCTAAGAACTTTGCAAAACTTGAATTTAATAACATATAAAGGGATATTACCTTCTGTGAAGTTGAATTGCTACTCTTGCTTCAATTTGCAAATTGTATATGCTCAACCCAACCATACTCGCACATAACTTGAAGTTTAACAGAGAATTTAGCAAAAAGTCTGTGAATGAGAATGACTCCATTTATAGGGAAACTTGTGACCAAATTTGAGCTTTGCTCAATGAATTAAACCATTGGAATGAAGAAGAAGCTGATGGGTATGAAGGATTTGGTGGAAGAGCACTATTCAGATCACTCCCTTCATCATTATTTGCCATCACTGAAGTTGGTAATGAGAGACTAGGCCAATGGCCTATTACGTGAAGAAGAAAAGAAGTCACTCAATTTGGGACAACTCTCTAATTCTCAACATTTGACGACTATTAGCATACATGGGTTTATTGATATTTGTCCCCAATTGTGCATACATATACACCCACTCATATAATACACATTGAATTATATAATCCATGTACATTGATTTTTTTCAAATAATATTTACATTAGACTAGGATATAATTTAGGTGGGTACCAATATTACTTATTATTCCAATTCTACATAATTATTAAAATAATCATTTAATATTAATTATTTATTTAGTCAAAGTTATTTTCCCTCATAGGTTTAGAATACCAATTTAAATACTCCCACACACATCATGGGGTCACATAAGACTCTTTCATACAACTTAGTAAATTACTTAAGTCAAGTTTACTTTTATCATATAGTTTTATGTAATAATCATTCACATTCTAATGTCACAACTCATTTTATATTGAAGGAAAACTTTATTATATATGATTTCTCCTTACATGCTATTGTTCATGATAATAGGAACTAGTCAATCACATTATGTAATTATTTATTTATTTATTAATAGTACTAATTAATTTAATCTATTTCATTATTAATTAAATTAGTACTTTCTCATGTCACCACTTTGCCATACTAGGCATAATTTCACAAGCTTTAACTATGCTTCTCATCACTTCTACTACATTGCTTAATTATCACATGCTTATTCAATTAAATTAGTTACCACAACTCATGCCAACAATATATATATATATATATATATATATATATATATATTTATATTCAAACAATCTTTATTCTCAATATTATAATTTATTAAAATTTGCGGGTATTACAAGTATTGCGTTTTTTAAAAAATTTTGGTCATCTCCAGGCAATTGGTCATGTTTTAACTTTCTTTACCCAGCAGTCCTCTCATGTCATAGTTGACTAGTTGTTTAAAGTTAGTTAACTAATTTTTATTGGCTTGTTTATTTATTGTGCAGTTGTGTCCCTTTGTACAATTTTAGCTATATATACAAATATCTGATGGCTTCGCCGAAGAGTTTTGTGGACAGGTAACAGATGGCTTTGATTTTTGATGTGGCCATCCACCATCTCATATTTTTATTGGGTTAAATTGCAAATAGATCTTCGAGTTTTACATTAATGTTGGGATGCTTTTGAAACATGGGTCTTCTTTATGTAATATTTTTCTGGTCTAGCTTTCTTGATAAAAAGGAAGGCCGCTACAATCCTAAGATGTCACCTGTTATACCGAAGAGCAAATGGCGAAAAGGATCACAGGTTATGCATCTTTGCTTTTGATTTTATTTATCATCATATTGGATGAACATACACTCAGTTGAGCTTTTAAAAAGTTCATGACTTTAGTTCATTATACTGTCTAATTTGCAGGAAAATAAATGAGAAATTGGTTAGATCATTGATGGCATGTTTACTCTCACATATTAATTTTTTTTTCCTGAAAATTTTCATATAATTTAGGTTGCAATTAAGTGGAGTCATTGCTATATATGATAGTATCATAAACATGAAATATGAACCGGCATAATATCCCCCAACTTCTGTCCAATAGCCCTTCTGAGAGAGGTAAGACTTCTAGGAAGGGCCTTGATCTGGGAAAGGAATTATATAAGTTTATTTGTCTTTTGTATGAACCTGTGCTGAAAAGCTATGTGGGCAGAGAAAAACTAATTACGAGAGTGGATAGGAGAAAGCTTCTTCTGCAGTTGGGGTGGAAGTTGGTTGATGTGGTCGATGACGGTGCATAGAAGAAGCCAGAGTTCAAGGTGGTCGAGGCCAGTGGATATATCAAGGAGGTGAGGCTGGTGTGGATAAACTCCTAGGGTGAGTGGATGCCTGGATTGGCAAGGTCCTCGAAGAGGGGTGTGGTGGACAGAATAGCAATAGAACTGCAGGAAGAGTTAGGATATAGTGCCTCGTTGATGTGGTGGCTAATTTGAAGGAGAATAACTCTAGATATTCTGAAAATAAAGAATGCTACATTGTTCATATTAGATATTTGTTCTTTACTCCTATTTTCTTTTTGGTAGAATGAATCCTTTCGGGGTCAGATACAATCTTTTATTGATTTTGTGTCGAGTTTAGCATTGTTGCTTAAGATGGTTTTTGGTGTCTGGATTGTGTTCATTGTTTGTAGGGTTTGTTGGGCTGTTGTTCATACTTTTGTGTACCTGATTACTTAATAACTTGGGTGGTATCCTCTTTTGAAGCCTTTATTTAGGTGTGTTATACTCTATATGTATATATATTTGTATGCATGTATGTATACTTATATATTAAAAAAGTATATGATCCTGTCCCATCAATTATAATTGTGGGCTAGATTGTTTGGAGTGAGAATTTGGTAGTTCTCAGTGCTATTCATACTATTGTGGGACATTTGTTGTCCTATGATTTAAGTACAATTGCTTCTTATGTATTTTCAAGTGCTAAATACTATGGATTCTTCTGATATCACTGTTGTCCCTAAAACAATGCGCTAACATTTAAACAAAGTTGCAAACTCTTGTCAGGTTTTCAACTGGTTTAATAAATTCCATGGTTGTTGAAATGGGTATTTAATTATTTGAATCATATTATGGATGCAAGGACATCCTGTCTTCTTTGCGAACAAATTGAGGATAGCAACTCATATATCTTGAAATTGCACCTA
The DNA here is from genome assembly GCA_020205505.1 of Panax japonicus. Taxonomy (NCBI): domain Eukaryota; kingdom Viridiplantae; phylum Streptophyta; class Magnoliopsida; order Apiales; family Araliaceae; genus Panax; species Panax japonicus. The sequence continues at coordinate 27,762,705 of CM035114.1, forward strand.
GCGAATAGCTGTTCCTTGAAGGCAGTTTCTTCTTACGGGGTGTCCTAGAAAATGGAATGATCCTTTTATAAATTTCGATGTTTTGCTTCTTATGTTTTTGATAATAGCTTGGTTGTTATTTTTCTTGTCCTGCTATTAATTTGAAAGAGAGAAAAAAGAAATCTCTTTTCCCAAGGATATGTATTTCCTGTACTAAAACATTATTATTTTGGAAATTTCAGTGGATAGCTTTGATTCGAGAACATGCGGAAGTGGTTGTAGATGATGAGAAAATCTTACGGGTCTTCAAGAAGTTCTGTAAGGTATATAAAGCTTTCTCCTCCTCCTTCTGTCTCTGGTCTCTAGTCTTAACTTTCTATGTTCTTATTATCAACCACAATCTAGAAAAACAAAAAAAGAAACTGATGGCTATATATTGCATTGTTGTATGTTTGCACCCGTAATTCTTAGAATGATCTTCTGTTTCTTGTGTTTATTGTGACCCTCAAAACTTCCAAATATTTTCTTTTGAGAAGTAAATAATTCAGTTAAAACACCAAAAAGGGGGGCGAACCTAAGTACACACATAGTATTAAGAAGCATAAAAACTTCTATGAAAAGAAAACCTCAAAACTTCCAAGTATTGATTTCTACGATATATATTTTTTGGAGAAGTTGAATACTCCCTCCACCCTCCACCCTCCACCCTCCACCCTCCAAAAGATGTTTAAGTTCAGTTTTCACACAGATTAAGATAATCAAAGTATAGGAGTAAAAATAAATTTCAAGTTTAACCCTAGTGTACTTCACACAAGTACACTAATGAATATCTCTCTCTTAAAACTAGTGGACCCCACTCAAATACTCTTTTGAGAATACATTAGTCTATATAAATATATAACACATTTAATATTGGCTTTGTACTTCAGACATTTTTCGAGTGACAATTTTATTTTGTAATTAAAGACATCTTTTGGAGGACTTAGGAAGTACTATTTTAAATATGTATCTCAGTATCATTTCTAACCTTATAAAAGCCAGATGTGAGGCTCTCTCTTTAATGTCTTTGCACAAAGAGCATCCATCCTAGTCTCTCTGATACTCTAATATCATTAAATGTAGAGCATATCCTTCTCCTGCCTAACCAAGCATTCCGGCAAGGGGAAATTGACTGAAAGTAGCTTTTTATCTTGTTTTACTCGTTTTCTAACTTTGAAATGTCTTTTACTTTGCAGAGACGCCCATTACTTGATGCCAGTAAAGGAAAGCAAAATTCTGTAAGTGATTTATAGATAAGGGAGGGAGGGAGGGAGGGAGGGAGGGAGGGAGGGGGGGGGGGAGGGACTTAAAGTTCCTGTTTGATACCTGAAGAATCAACTCAACAAAACATTTTATCCAATTCTAGTTAGGGTAGGCTGAAAATTAATTTCATATATACACCTATGTATGATTTTAAGTGTGGCTGTGTTTTTGTTTTTTTTTAATTGCCAACTATTTTTTACTCTCATATTTTATATATTTACAAAAAATTGGTGGAACACCGTATTCACTTTCAATATGTGGAGGTCTGTTTACTCCACTCCCGTCAAAGATCATGTTATCAGTTATATTCTTAATGATGCAGGAAGATTATTGCAAAAAATAAAAATTAGTGTAGCATCATACTATTCACCACACTATTCAGCTATGAGGCACCAATACAGATAGGCGACACAGATATGACACGACATGGGACACGACATTTTCCCAAAATAAAGAAAGAGAATAAGATACATTGGATATAAGTTGAATTTATATATTTTTTGATTAATATATATGTATTTCTATAGTAAACTTATTTAACTATTGTATAATAAGTATCAAGCAAAATCTCTAGCATATTGTATAATACACATATCTAAATCTAGCATTTGGAAAAGTGTCAGACCGTGTCCCCAACATGTCCCAATGTGTCCCCGCACCCTAGTGTGTCCGAAATTCATAAAAAAAAAGAAAAAAAAAAGATATCGGACATGTCCCAACGTGCCCGTGTCGGGGTTACCCTGTTACCGATTTGTTGACCTCCAGGAAATGTCCGTGCTGTAGTATTAACTTGATATTTTGGATATATTGAACAGAATGGATATATAGGATGAATTGAATGATTCTATGAAAGGAAAAAAAGGTTTTGTTGAGTTGAGTTGAGTTGATCTTTAACTGCCCATGCTTTAAATTGGGAATTAGCTAAACATTGTGTTTTGGTTGCATTACTTGTTGATTTCTATTTGCTCGGATGACTAGATTTGAATAGTAGTTCAGACTATACTTTAATGTTACTCAGCATTACTCTGTGGGTTGGTCGCCCTCACTATAGTTACTCAGAATGCAGTAGCTTAGTTGATTCAGCTCATCAGGTAAGGAACATCACCTCTTACTCTCACCTAGAAAAATACGTTATTACCAACAGAGAATCAAGCCCTTTTCGAAGTCATTGTAAAGAAGTATGATAAAGGCAGTTGGGGCGAAACATACTTCAGAGGATGTAACACAAAATTGTGTGGGCATTTTCCAAGCTAATATATTTTCTTAGTTTGGCTTAAGAAATAACTCAAAAATGTGAACTTATAGAAGACATTGCAATAGTTGCAAATTGTCTTTGTTACGTAGTTAGGTAGCTCCTATGATATTTATTGCTTTCCCTATATTTTTATCGTTTTTTTCCTTTTCCTTTTGTTTTTGAAACTAGACATGTAGAAATTACTAGCCATGTTGGAAGATTTCAAATACTCTAGGGAAACTTTGTATCAGCCATCAGGGGACTCGGATCCTATGCTATGCTATGGCTGGTATGCTATGGTTATGTTATAATGAGTGCTAATATTTTAACTGAACTTAAATTTGAAGTTAACTACTTGATTATGGTTATGTAATATATTTATTTATTATGTACATGTATGTATATATAAAAGGGAGTGATCCACATCCAAAATTGGATGGAGCCCCTATCCCTCCAACTGTGATCCAGCTGGTCATTCCAACCTAAGGCCTATTTGCACAACCGTTATTAGGAGCTTAACAAACAGTTGTGTGGATTCTGGCCCCACATAAAAATTGACCTTTTTACCACCCCACTTTAAAAAATAAGAAGCTCCGCATAACTATTTTGCGGCAGTGAGAATAATTTAGCAGATTGGTTATTTACCTAGCGGCTACCGCACAACTATTGTGCGGATGATACCTTTATTTTAAAACACTTACTGCACAACAGTTGTGCGGATAGGACTAAGTATTATCTCAGATTGTGACAGGCTCTCAGATTATACAACTCTATCCAACTCTCTCTCATCTCCAACTCTCCAAACTCTTAACTCTTTCCATCTTCGATCCGCAAGACAAAGCAAAACATCAAACTCTCCTAGATCCATCTGTAAATTCAAAGTTTCTCTTATTATCATGTAAGTTTTTGCTCTTACAAGTAAATGTGGGATGAATACACACACACACACACACACACACACACACACACACATATATATATATATATATTATTGTGAGCGGAGTTAGATCCAACGTTTGATTTGAATGTCAATCCAACGGTGGATCCAACAGTTTGATGTGTATGAGATTTTGATGTTAGTCAATAATGCCTAAAATTAATTCTAAAATTATTATGATAATGTCAATTTTGGAATGGACAGCTGGATCACAGTTAGATGGATAGGGGCTCCCATCCAACTTTAAATGTGGATCATTCCCCACATATAAAAATTTATAAAACTTCAAAGTATCCCAACGTATCATATCCTACTTTATCCCAAAATGCCATTATCTTATTTTGTGTTGTATCCGTATCACGTATCTGTACCGATGCTTCATAATTATGCAAGTTTTTATTTGGTGGATATAGTTATTGTAGGATATTTATATCTGATTTAGCAAAAAAAAATAAAGAAGGATATTTTATATCTGGTCTGAGTTTGTTGCCAGACAAACTTGGGCAAGTTAACTTTGGACAAGCGCCAGGTTGTGAAGAAATGATTTTATCTCTATATATATATGTGTGTGTGTGTGTGTGTGTGTGTGACAAACAGCGCCCACAAACCGTTATAAGAGAACGAAGCCTTTGGTAATATCTAATCTGTATTACAATGTTTTCGTCCAGAAGACGAGGTTGGGACATCTTTGGTGGGATATCTTTGCAGTCTAGTAAAAGTTTTAACTTGAAAACACTACAATTTTATTTTTCATCTGCCTTGATATCAATTATTATTTAGGGCTCTGACTTTGCTCTTAAAGGTTATGATTTAAATTAGGCTGAAAGAAAATTCTTCGACCTGCAATGGGATCACATAAGATTAGGATTTTATTAATGTTAAAAGGAAAAAAACTTCTCCGACCTGGGATATAATCGCATTAAAAACTTTTTTTTGTTCTTTTTTCTTTTCTCTCTTATGTTCCTATCTTTTTTTTTGCGTTTGCTTATCTAGATGCAATCCTGCAGTTCTGCTTGTTTCAAGGATTTAAAATGTTTTTGGTAATGACCTTGACATGGAATGCAGAAATTACAGAAGCAACACAATTGTATTCCAGATGAACACTATGTGCAGACATTACTTGCCGTAAGCAATATTTTCCTGTTTTGAATTTCAACTGTAATTATAATTTTTGTTTTTGTTTTTTGTTGACATGTAATTACTGTAATAGAGAAAGTTACTTTATGTGAACTCTGTTCTTTAATGTTCATTATTTATGTCTCATCTATAATTTCTTATCTTGTCCAAATCAGAAGGAACATTTTAAGAATTTTGTCTCTAAGATCATACATCCACTGTTGCACTGGAAATAGTCAATAATTAAAAGGAGTCTTTATTTTTGATAAGGTCTTTTTAGTCTATATAAGATTATTGAAAAGGAAAGTATCCTTTTCAAGAAGTGTGGGCAAATGGCATTATTCGCTTTCATTATTCTTTATGAATTGGTTTTTACTAATATCTCAAGTTCCACTAGGAATCATCTTATCTTTGTTATTTTGTTCTTGGCTAGATGAGTGATCTTGAAGGTGAGCTTGAACGGAGAACAGTGACCTATACTTCATGGAATCAGTCTACGACAAATATGGAAACAAAAGGTTGGCATCCATTTACATTTAACTATCCAAATGCGGGGCCTCAACAATTACAAAAAATAAAGGTGAGTAGTTGCCACCATCTTCGTTGTTCCTTTTTACTGAGAATATGTACACTTTTGCACTGGAAAAAAGAATAGGCGAAAACATAAGCACAATGATAGAACCATTACATAGATCACGTTCCTTCTTTTGCGCATATTCCTGACTGCTATATTACCATTTTTATTTATGCTTTGAGTTGCATGATACACTAATGTCATCATGCTTAATATCTATGTTTGTTGCATAGTTATCAAGTCGTGAATCGTATCGTGTATCAAAAAGTTTTGAATCGTGAGTCGTATATCATATTGTGAATCGTGTCATACGATATGGAAAGACATACAAAACATTATAATTATATATTTAAACATAAAGAGAATTCATTTTATTGGATATTAAAGTATGTTAGCCTAATTGTGATGTTAAAGCAATCAACTTAGCCTATAAACAAATTTGAAGTATTAGTTTACGCTAGAGGCTTAATCAATAATAAATATTGTTTTAGTATTTATTCAGGAACACTAGAAAATAAATAACTTATTTAACGTTGCAAGTACAAACTCAACATGAAATTAAGCCCCAAATTGGTGAGTTTAGTGCAAAAGATAACTCCAAAACCGTGTATTTATGTCTCCATACAAATATGAAGACGTGAAAAAAAAAGTGGAAACGAAGTCTTGAAAAAGGTAAGAATTCCTAGAAAGTATTTTAAGAATTATTTTGTAAATTGAGTGAACCTCTTCTAGTGAAAAAAAGAAGTTTTAATGTGCTATTTTAACTCTTATTAGGTTAACCTCTTAACTTAAATTGACCGTATCATAAATCGTATTGTACTGTTGGATGCCTGCGATGTATAGTTAGATAAGACTCATTTTATGATAAGCTAGCGATCGTTTCTGTATCAATTTGCTCCTGTATTGTAATGTATCGTACTATAAGAATTGTGTGTTGTAAAATTATAATAATTATGGATTTTTGTCACTCCCTCTGTTTCACGAAAAGAGTTCCATTTGCATTTTTCTTTTGTTCAATAAAATGAATACACTTTTTAGTGATAGTAGTATTAAATGACACAATATCCTTTAAGTTTGCTATCTAATTTTTATCATCATACCGCAATTTAAACCAACTACTTACTCACTCTGTCCCTAAAAAGGATAACAGAAGTACAATTTTCACACATTAAGGTAGTGAAAAAATTAGGAGAGAGTATATATGTTTTTCCAATCTACCCTTGTCCACGAATAGTGTGATGAGTTGATATTTGTATGGGTTAATATATTTTATTGGGTTTTGGGTGGGGAGAGAATTAGTGATGGGATTGGTTGACTATTGAGGTAAGTAAAATATGATAGTAAGTCGAGGGTAATTTTGTCCAAATAAAAATTTATGTAATACTTTTGTCATTCTTTTGAAGATGAATTTTTTTACCACTAAGTCATCCCCTTAATATCAACAAACCTTTTAAGTGGGACTTTTTTTGTGGTCAGTAGATCTGTGCAAGTGCTATATAGAGTGATTATTTATTAGTTTCATTGTAAACTAATTCCATATGATCTTGTGCTTGCAAGTTATATCATGTTTTCTTTAATTTCTTTTGGGAGGACTTGTCCTCGTGCGTTCTAATCTCTCTCTTTTTTTAATCAATAAAATCTTCTTTTATCTAAAAATAAATAAAATTTCATATAATCTTTGTTAACTTTATATTTTATTTTATTTTATTTGCATTTGTGCCTTTTAACTAGTGTTCTGTTACTTTTCTTATGTTGCTTCACTTTTACAGGATATCAATCACGTGTACTATGAGACTGAATACCGTACAGAGTGGTGCAGTAACAACTCTACGTTGGTTCCCTGTTTTTTAATAGCCAGGAAGTTCTCTAAAGGAGCCGCCATGCGACTTCTGAGTGAAGGAGTGGTCGGCCGTTTTGATGCTTCTGCATTGTTAAACACACAACCATGATATTCGGGAGAATGCTGAAGTTTTAGAATCCGGTATTTAAACATCATGACTAACCAAATATCTTATCCATCTCAGTTCAATCAGGTAGCAAGTGCATGCACATCAAAATTTTATACTTAACACATCCAATACTTGGGAAAGATTTCAATACTACACACTAAAAAAATGTTAGGGGAAGACATTTTACTTAGTTGAAGCCTGCATTTTATGCGTGTTAAGAACCGTTGTTTAGTTGACCCTATAAAAGTTGTAATCCATAACTTCACCTTGTTATAAAAGTATATTTATATTAATTTGTTTATTTTTTGCTTATTTGATGTACCGAAGAAACAGAGAAAATTGCAGTTGATTAGTGATGCAGAAATTCGGTCTACACATTGTTGTCTATTGACCTTCAAGTTTAGGAAAAGGAATGAAATTTTAAATATTGTTGGGACTTTTTTAAACATTTATTACATTATGTTTTGATAAGTTAATGATATCCGATTTTCTTAAAATATAGATACTATGCTTATCTTTATTAAGATTTTTTTATTTATTTTTGTTTTTTATTCTTCCGCGTTCAAGTTTCAAAGCCTTAATTGTTGTATTTTTAACCCTGGAGGAGGGAGGAAAGTGAAAATGGGATAAAAACTAGAGCAAGACAAACCTCCCTTGAAGCATATTCATTAGTTTCAAGTAAAGTCAAATTTTATAATAAGTTGTACAAAATTAGACCTGACAAACGGGCGGGCCGGGTCAAAATGGTTCGGATTTTAGTGGCCTAAAAATGTAAGGCCCGTGGTCCGGATTGGCCCGGCCCGTGGGCTTCTTCCTTTAATTTTTTTTTGTAAATTTTTTGTTACACCAAAAATAGTAATAATAATAAATATTAAAAATAATAAAACGGACAACAAAGAATAAAGCTACAAGTTCCGAAGCGGAATATGAAGCCATTTTTACATCTTCTTTTATAATATATAAAATTATAACTGTTGGAGATGCACAATGATTTTATTAAATCCATTAGAAAATAAAAACATGTGAAAAAACAATTGATTTGATTAAAGCAAGCCATTATTACCGTTAGATCCAATGATCATGACTATATTAAGGCACCAATCATGCTTACCGTTGTAATAATAAAACGAACAACAAAGAATAAAGCTACAAACACGATTAATTAATTACCTACATTAACTACTTATCTCAATCAATTAAAATTTTATTATTATTATAAATTAGTATTATTAATTAATTAGCTACATTAACTACATATCTTAATTATAGTTAAAATATATTGAAGATTGCATTAAAAACAAATAGTTATTGTAACTTAGTTGGTTTGAACTCTTATTTATTTACTTCCACAAGTAGCAATATTTTAATTTTTTAAAACATAAGTTGCGGCCCACAGGTCGGGCCGGGCCACCCACAGACCGAACCTTCACGGGCCGGGCCAAAAACGCCTGCAGTTTCATGGGCTAAACAACTGAAGCCCAACGCCTGGCCCGTGGCGGGCGGGCCGACCCAGCCCGCGGGCCTGTGCCTCTTTTGCCAGGTCTATACAAAACAATAAAAACATCATTAATACACTCCACATTAGGTTTCTTCATTTCAATTTTTAACACGATAAAAATTAATTTTTACAGTATACCCAGTTTCTTTCTAGTTTTTCTTCTGGTTCCTTTTCCTTTTCAGATTTTTTCCTAGGCCCTTAGGAAAAAAAATGTGACACGTCTCCCCTAGTTTCCCTCGCCCTTTATAGGTTTAGCCCTTAGGATAAAAAATTGACACTTTGCTTGTATTATTTGAAAGTGACCCACAAAATGGGACTGACTAGGACCTGTGTATTGGAACTAGATAAGCTAAGCAATTAAATAAATGAATAAATAAATAACATGGTCTTAAGTATCTACTCTACTCACTATCATCAATTTTCATTCTGCCTCTATTAAATACCTTGACACGAGTTCTAATGGCGCCGTCTTTCCATCCCTTCTGCCGAGCCCTCAGTTCCCACATTGCTGTATTTTCCTTCTGAGCTTTCAGCGCGGCCTCGGCCTTTTCCCTCGCCTCTTCACAAGTCCCCATCCCGGAAGTGCATTTGTCGGCCTCTTTTTGATATTGCGATGCCATCTTTTTAGCGTCTAGCAACGTTTTGTCAGCAATCTGCTGATTTTCCAGAGCTTCAGCTTCCTTTAGCTTCAATTCTTCTGATAACTGATTTATTATATTCTTCTCCATTTCTTCACTCATGTCAGGATCATTCTTCATGCACTCTGATAGATGGAAATGCACTCAATTGAAGGAAAATGAAGAATGTAATTATAAAACTGCATTCGATGAGGTTTTAGGCTAAGGGTTGAGACTGAGGCTCTCAATTCTAACATCCTTTACGTGAGGTTAGTGTGCTTGTTTATTGTAATTCCACACCATTGGTGTCAATTTACTGACATAGTAAGCGAGAATTCAATACATGTACTTGTACTAGCATCACTCAAAAATGAATAAAAAATACTCCCTCCGTCCCAAATTAACTGCTCAGTTTTGACTTTTTTTAGTCAAATTGACTATTTTTAGAATTAATAATTAAGCATATATAAATATATTTCTAAAATTATAAAAATTAGGATTAGTAATAAATTGTATATACTTTCTTTTGGTTATAATCTCTTCACCTATATTTTAGAAAAAATAGTAAAAAGATTAGTTTTAAAAATGGTCAATTTGACTTTAAAAAGTCAAAACTGAGCAATTAATTTGGGACGGAGGGAGTAATAAGGGATAAAAATTATCGTAGGCTTTTTGCGCATATTAAGAAAAAAAAATTATTTATATTTAAATTCTCATCTAATTGCATATTTTCTAAGTTTCATATATATATATATATATATATATATATATATATATATATATATATATATATATATATATATATATATATATATATATACAGAACCGATCAAGTGAGGGCTCCCTTACTTTCTTAAAATACAGAATTTTTTTTTGTTTTTTTTTAAAACAACTAAAAAAAAAGTTTAATATTTTATGGAACTGAAATTTTTTCATAATACAGTATTTGGGTTGTTAGATATGGTATCAGAGCCGACTCTTGAAAGCCCGGGTCGGGACATCCGATCGTGTTGCCGGAGGTGGGGACACGAAAGCTGATGGTATTATCCCACAATGGAGAGATGGAGGTCCGGAGGTGGAAACACGAAGTCAGCCGGTATTATCACACAATGGCTAGAGAGGCAAAGATCTTTAGGCTGTATGTGTGATCGGTTCTGACAGGAACGTCAGAAATTTAAGTGGGGGAGTTTGTAACACCCCAGTCCCACATCGAAAGATAGAAAAAAAAATTTCTCTGGATATAAGGAAATAAGTTACTACCAATAGTACCTTCAAGTCATGACCTTTTGGGTGAGTCTGTGGTGGGCTAAGTTGACCCAAGAAGATAATATTGGGCAAGTAGTTTGAGGCCTTATTTTGATGAATTTGATTCGATTCGGACTTGAGATTTGACTCGGGATTTGACCCGGGTTTTGAAACATTGTATTATGAAAAAATTTCAGTTCCATAAAATATTAAACTTTTTTTAATTGTCTTAAAAAAAAGCAAAAAAAAAAGAAGTGCGCATTTTAAGAAAGTAAGGGCTCCCTTACAGGAACCTGACCCTATATATATATATATATATATATATATATATATATATATATATATATATATATATATATATGACAATTAATACTAAAGGTATTATAGATAAATTATTTAAAATAAATAAACATTTAACTTGGTATTATAAGAATTTTAATCTTAGGATAAAGGGAGTAATAATAATATTAGTACTAAATTTTGACATTAAAATTGATATTAGACTTTTTAAAGGTACCTTTATTCCCTTTTCTTTTTCCCCTACTTGGGATTTCCAAGTTCTAAACAATGTTGAAGGCCACAAACTTTGAATACAGTTCTTAATTTATATATATATACGGTCCGGATCAAGTGCATACCCCTTATCTTAGTCACCCGTGCTTACCCCCTTTAGGCGACGGTTTCGGTCATACAACCGTCGTCTATACTTTTAGCGACTGACAAACATATAGCGTCGCTAAAAGTATAGACGACGGTTGTATGACCGAAACCGTCGCCTAAAGGGGGGTAAGCACGAGTGAGTAAGATAAGGGGTATGCACTTGATCCTTGCTATATATATATATATATATATATATATATATATATATATATATATTATATGATAGCGGATCAATGACACTAAATTTTTTACATAATATTTTATATAATTTTTTAACTCTTGAATTTGAACACTCTTAATGGCTAAGATTAAAGCTGAATTTTAATTTATAACTAAATAAAACTAAAAACAAAGATTATTGTAATATACTAGAGATAGGTGAGAGTTGGATGATACATTTTGGGCTTCCTCCATCATGGTTACAGTTTGATAACTCCAGGTTGAAGTTTTAGACGTGAAAAAAATGAAGATGAAAAGCTCCACGTTTTGTTTTTATTTTTATTTAGTTATAAAATAAAAATCAACTTTAATCTTAGTCATTAAGATTGTTCAAATTTAAGAGTCAAAGAATTGTGTAAAAAATTGTGTAAAAAATTTAGTGCTATTGATAGGCCCATATATATATATATATATATATATATATATATATATATATATATATATATATATATATATATATATTTCAAGCTAACCTGTAAAGGAAGTGATGTTCAATCCTGCAGAAAATACAAACAAATGAACAAATGTTAAACATGTGTAATTAAATCGCTCAGATTAGCTAGAAAAAAGAATGGCATACTGATTTTATTCTAGTCCAGATCACACAAAAAGCAAAATTCGAAAGCATATTTCTCTTGAGTAAAGAGAGGGTAGCTCGTAAAATATGGAGTGCATTTATTCATCAAATAGACCGTCACCTTTGGTTTTGCCCCATCCATTTAAAAATATTATAAAGTTATTATTGAATTTGAAAGTCATTTTGAGAATTCAAAGATTAAAATTTATTACTTGTTAGATTGTTTACCATATTAATCATTGTACTTAGTATTAATCAAAATTAAATGAATTTATTTTAGTTTTAAATTTAAAAACATATCTTAAATTATCTTTAAAATATCAATAGTAATATTATATTTAAAACAGAGGGAGCATGAATATATATTATCATATATGTAAAACTATAATTCCTACCCCTTGCCATAAATAAATTTAGTTTAGATAATATTTTTTTTTGAAAATTATACTTCTGGAATATAAAGAAATTACATCACTAAATATCGTTCATGAGTCCAAGATTCTGCGCGTCTTAAAATACATGCTAAATAACATGCAAATGGATGGATCATCTAACATGACATCCAATTAATTCTACACAAGTGATATCCATTCATAAATTGAAATACGAGTATTATGAAACACTAAGCAATAATTTTTTCTTAAAATTTACAAACGATCGTATCAAAATTTTGTCTCTAAAATGGGAGTACCTCGGGAGAGAAGGGGTTGGGAAGAGCAATCGCAAATACAAGGCGGGCAAGAGAAGCGGCGAGCTAAGGCCTCGGTGGTGTGCCAATACAAAGGTGGTCCAACAATGTAACCGGCCAGACAAACACCCATTATCCCTGTTGCCACCTTCAACATTCTTGGGCTGAAACTCCCATGCTTTTGCTGCGGATTCATTTCTCTCTCTCTGCCTTTCAGGATCTAGACTGAGAAAGGTTCCAGAGAGTGGGAGATAATAATAACTGTATTTTCAAGGAAGGGTATTGTCGTAATTCATTGAAAATTTATGTCCTAAAAAGTATTGTTGTAATTCACCGAAAGTTTTGTTGTCTTTTTTTTTGGGGTCGTAAATTCACTTGAGAATTATGTCCTAATAAATTAAGTCATATCTTTATGATTTAATGATTCGGACTCGATTCGTATTCGCTTGATTAAAAGTTCGATTCGAACTTAACTCGAAATATAAATGAGTCAAATATAAACAAATTTTAAAGTTCGATAAATTATTCGAACCTGCTCAAATTGTAATTTTCTATTGATACTCTGATCATATTCGTTCGAAAAGTTCAAATTGTTCGGACTCGATTCGGGATCGTACTCGACTTGGTAGCTAAATGAGACCCAATCAAACTTTATTTTATACTCGATAAATTTTATGAATTAAATCTGAACAATTTAATATTCGACTCGATTCGGTTCATTTACGATTTTAGTGATGAGTTCGGTTAATAAATAAACTTGGGCAGGCACCGAGTAAAATTTTAGTGTAATACAATAGTATATGTACTATAATAAAATTGTAATGTTAGTAAATAGTAATTACGATATATTTATTATTATTTTTTAATTTTTGGTAGTTGTATGAGAATTAGAATTTTATTCTAAAATAATATTATTTGCCCAAACTATAAATAAAAAATTATGCACCAAGTTTGTTGACTTAGTCACATTCTATCCTTATGTTTTGATAATGACTTTTATATTATACTAAATCCTTTATTATGAAATTTCAAAAATTTGGTGGAACAAAAGAATTCTTGAGAGCTTGATCATAAAGAATTGAAGGTTTGAAGACATTTGAGTCTCTAGGAATTAATAGTAAGGTCATTTGTGGAAGTGATTAGCATTAAGTTTATTTTTGGATAAATTAATCAATTGGTCAATAGAGTGCAGACACGCAGTCGAAGTTCTATGTGTGTCAGTATTTTATTGATCAATTGATCAACTTACCAAAAATTAAATTTCATATTAACCGGATCCGTCATTTGTATTAATTACTTGTCAATCAATGTTCTAGGACATTACATTTGCATTTAATTAAGGGCTAAATACATTTATATCCATCGAAATATGACCCCTTTTACATTTATGACCTTAATGTTTAAAATTTTATATTAGCATACTCAAAGTACACTTAAATAAACAAAAGTGACCACAAAATTTTTTTGACAAAAAAAAATAAAAATGCCTTAGTGCTAACGTGTCATCGAGAAGCAATGTATTTCATTGTATTTTATAATTTAAAACGTATTTCACTATATTTTACTATTAAAACAAAATTATTACATGTATAATCCCATTTTCTCTCTCTAATTTACTCTCTCGTATCTCTATTCTTTAATGTTCATTTTAGATATGAAATTTTTGATCCTTCAAACACAAACCCATCAAAGAGAGACAAATCAAGCATTGAATTTTCAAAATGAGAATAGAGGAACATGAAGACAAGCTGTAGGTTGGGAAAAATTAAAGTTGGGCATGAAGGCGAAATCAAAGGTGGGTTTGAACACACAAGAGAAAACGAAAAGAAAAATGATTTTTCCAAAAAAAATTACAGTTACTTCTCTCCTCTTCCTATTCACGTCACTTTCTTCTCCTTTCCCCTAGATCAATTAAAAACCCAAAATTATATCCTTGGAATCCACCATCGCTGATAGCTAATTAAAAAGGAGGAAAAATGAGAAAACCCAACAACAATTCTAGATCTGTAATACAAACCACTGCTTCAAACGTGTTCATACAAACACAAATCATCGAACATCTTCTCTGCTCAATATCAGTCAAAGAAGTCCCAAATTGATTGTCTCAAATAATTTAACACTTAAAAAATGCAGAAACATACACTATTCAAATCCCCATATTTGTCAATTATTAACCCTCACCAAGAATAAAACTTCAACAACACATCTAACATATTTTAAAAAAAAATCCCAAAAGCCAAAGTTACCTCCACCCATCACTCAGCTCTCTCCTCTGCCTTAACTTCATCAAAACAACACCCACCAACTCCATAATGATGATGATGGTGATGATGGCTGTTAACGCCAAGATCTTCTGTCACGTCCCAATCACGTAAGACGTCCTGATCCTGCACATTAAACACGATAAACACCACAAGCTTGACGGCTGTTCCGTCAGGGGATAGCTCAGGCGTGAGAATTAGTATGTGTTCACAAGGTTAACAATGGAGGAATGTAACGTCTAGTGTCTAGAGAGATGATAATCCCTGATCGTGTGTGTATGAGTGAGAGAATACGAATATATTGAAAGGTATGAGAACATACCTGTTAGAGAAGGCTTCCTTGCTAAGTTATACTGTCCATGCATGGATTACCGTGCCAACCACTACTGCCTGACACCCCCCCTGATCTGATGGGCTCTGCCGACTGCATGTGGTTTATCCACTGCTTTTGGCCACTGTTTTCTCCCACCGGCCGGCTATGATCCCATCCACATTAATGCATGGCAGGCGCTTTAGTCAACCGTCATGCTTTTTCATCATCACAAGTCAAAGATAACAGATATTAAAATGTCTAATGGGTCAATCTATTGATCCGACCCGGTCTTATAGGATTAAATGAAGCTGGTACGGTGATTGGGCCCGATGAGCCCTATAACTTAATTATACCAGCCTAATAAATTAAATTAATAAAGGAGCCCAATTTACCCGGCCCAAGATAAGAGAAATATCATGACCCAACATTGCCTCCTAGTTTTTTGTTAAACAGAATGTTTAATGAAAAATTATGAGTGGTCCAGGATAATTTACTAAAGGCTAATGATAGGAGATAATTAAAGTGTACGAAATGAAAGGAAGAATAAAAGGAGGCCCAACCCAGGAAAGCCCAATCTAATAGATACATGAACCCGGAACCGGACCCTTCCCATTCAAATTATGAATCATTACTAACATTTAATGAGCCGGCCTTTGGATAACGTGTAACCGCCAGTACAAAAGGTAACTTTACCAATTCTGACAATTTTACCTGTCCATTTGAAATTCGAGCGCCTTCTGAACTCTCTGCTCCTCTGCACTTTCTTTTTCCTTCTGAAAACCGTCAATAATGGCCTCCCAGAATCCTGATCAAGGCTCTCCTATACTGGTAACCCCACTTACCGTTGTTCCACCGAGTTCTGTCAATGCCCGTGAAGGATCGTCAACCTCGAACCCAAAGGGGGCGAAATCCGACAAAAATGCTCCCCCAAAAAGCCCTAAGTCTTCCTCTGAGTATTACAGGAGCACAGAACGCTTCTCACATGCCAATACTCCCTCTATCATCACAGAGGAGGAACTGAAGAGGATCCGGACTCGATACCACATCCCGGATACCCATGCTGTCAGGGTTCCCTGATCTGGCGAGAAAATGTACCAACGGCCAGAAGGTTGGACGGCCGTTCCTGTGACACTGTTGGAAAAAGGGGTTCGTTTTCCTTTACATATTTTCATAGTAACCTTGCTGGGGTTCTTAGGGATAGGGTTTTCCCAACTGGTACCGAACTCATACATTCACACCCTGGCCTTCGTGGCCTTCTGCCATGAATTGGGTATTGAACCTTCTCTGGACTTCTTTTTCACTATATACAAGATAATCCAATCTAGAGAGAAGGGATTTAAGGCTCTTAGCAAACAAACCCCAAAATCTGGAGAAAAATTTGAGAGGCGTTCGCTGGTAAACACTCCTTCGAGCAACAGAGGATGGCACGAGAAGTGGTTCTTCGTCAGAGGTCCCGAAATTTCTTCTCTTCCTGACTGGGCTACTGATGAGAAGATCTCTGCTGACTTCGAAGACATTTCTGAAGAAAGGGAAGTTGAAATGATGGAATTTTTCGATAATTTTCCTAAGGAGTGGAAATACGGACTTTCTCTCGAAACAAGCATGGTTATATGACCATAAATGTAAGTATCAACCTATTTTATATGTATATAAGGATTGTTTGAGAATGCTTTTATAATACGGGTTCTAACAGAATTACTTGGTTATGCAGTGTCTCTGATCAAACCAAGTTCTTCAGAAATAAGAGAATTTGAAGATTTTTTGTCTGGGAGGTCTTCGGAAACTGTCGAAACTGTGACAACAGAAGCTGTTCCCGAAGCTGAACCAATCCCAGAAATCCACACAGACGAGTTCGGAGCTGACGAACCAGAAGCTGATGAGGTTCCAGTTCCAGAAGAGACCCTCCATCCTCGTCAGAAGAGGAGGGCAATAAGAAAGCCAAGATCAACACCCTTGCCAACTCCCCCTGCACCTACCCCAGAAGTTGAGCCATCCACCGCATCCATACCCCGAGGAGGAGGCTTATTAGATCGTCCTGATCGAAGAAGCATCCTCCGAATCAAAAAATTGAAGAGCAAAGTAACACCTCTGACGGCCGAAGAGCTTAGGGTGCCCCCGTCTTTGATCATCCCTCCCTTCGTACCGCCTGTAGAAATACAGATGACCGAAGATGGTGATCAGGATGAAGCCATCCCAACTCTGTCAAGGAAGAGGAAGCGCACTCCTGATAGCCATCCGAGCTCTGCATCTGCAGCTCCTTCCCAGGAACCTCACCAAAGAAAAACTCCTTCCCCTGAAACCGTGTACGCGGAACCTGAATCTGAACCTACCCCTCCTGAACAATCCGCTCCTTCCCCAAATAGGTCGAGACCCTCGCCTGAAAGACCCGGTCCTTCAGGTCAGGGTTATCATGCTGAGGCCATGGGGTCTCCGACTTTGTGGCCCAGATTTAATGCTAAATTTCCATTCGACCTGTTCGGGGCCTTTGTGAGGGACACTAACGATCATCGGTTCAGTGATCACACGGATGGGAATCTACTTGACGAAGGGATGAGCTATCTAGCTAAGGTAAATAACCATTCCTTTATGTTCTACCTTTGTTCTTGTTTGGATATCTGAATACTGACTGGAATTCTTTTTGAACATATGCATGCCAATGCTGTCTTCGGACGTTTACGTCCAAGGCATATAAATGGAGAGGCCGAGGAAGATTTCATGCGACAAGAGATTAATATGCTGAGATCGACCTTGGCTCGAGAAAGGGAGGACAAAGAAAACGCTCTTTACACCATCGATGGCCTCCAACGAGATCTTGATCTGGCCAATATGGACATAAAGACGTCTGACGATGAGCTAAGGGCCACAAGAGATAGTTTAGCCGCTTCCGAAGCTAGCCAACGCACTCTAACTGATATGAATGCCGGCCTGGTTGAAGAAAATCTGTTGCTGAAAGCCAAAAATGAAGAATTTTCTTCAGCCAACCGAAGTCTGGCTATACAACTTGGCGATGCTCAATCGAAGGCCAAGGATGAAGAGCGGAGACATAAAAATAAACGCCACAAACTTCACCACAAAATAAAGGAGCTTGAGGGAAGGGGTCCCCTTTTGACTGAAGAAATGAAAAAGCAGATCCAGGCATAATACAGGGATTCGGACGAACTTAACGTTGATATCATGAAGGTCTACTCGGAAGGCTATGAAGACTGCCGAGAGCGAGGCAAAGAAAAGTTATCTGCTGCTCAACTGGATCCAGCTTTGCTCAACTTCGAAGACGAAGGTGGTGCCTAGCTGATCCTCCTGCTTTCATTCTGCCTTATGTTTATATTTAAACTGTTTGTCTTTTGAAATATGTATAAAATTTTATGTATTGACATTGTTAGTGTTTTTCATTAGTGTATTTAGTTTACGAGTAAATAGATCGGACAAATGATTTAGTTTTCCTGATGATGGATCTGTGATTCCCTTAATTTGTTTTCGGTTAGTTCCTTTTTAATAATTCAATATTAGTAAGAATGGACCCATGCAGTGAATCAGTTAAAACATATAATAATTAATGCATGAGACGAAATGAATTATATTTCACGGACAGAATTTAACTTAACCGAACTAAGTGGATTGAACTCAACACTTAAATAAAATAGAGTAATACATAGTTATCAGTTCCGAAGTGTGAGATCGGTCGTTTGTTTACCACTCGGGGTGAAACATTTATATAAGGACCAAGATATAAAGATCAAGATATAAGGACCAAGATATAAGGACCAAGATATAAGGACCAATTGTGACCATTGACTTACCACCCTGGCTAAATCAATATAGGATCCTTTGTCTACCAGTCGGGGTAGAACAACAAATAGGCTGCCATCGAATGGCCAGCGAGTCCTACCATACCTCCTTACAACATAGTGACCATAGGACAAATAGGACCAGGATCAATAGTGACCATTGACTTACCACCCTGGCAAAATCAATATAGGATCCTTTGTCTACCACTCGGGGTAGACAAACAAATAGGCTGCCATCGAATGGCCAGCGAGTCCTACCATACCTCCTTACAACATAGTAGCCATAGGACAAATAGGACCAGGATCAATAGTGAAAAAGTGACTTTTTATTGATAATGAATAATAATATACAGACTTCCGATGATTTGACTTGATCTCTACTGAAAGTATTTCCGAAGTCTGCCAGCATGCCAAGTATTTTTGATCTCGGAGCCATTCAATGACCTCAACCGATAAGTACCCGGCTTTAACACTTCGATCACCTCATACGGCCCTTCCCAGTTTGGCATTAACTTTCCAGTGTTTTGAGGTGTAGAAGCTTCGACTTCTCTGAGGACGAAGTCTCCAACTTCGAATCTGCGAAGCTTAACTCCTTTGTTATAGTGCTTAGCTACTCTTCGTTGATAGGCAGCTAATTTAAGTAGGGCAACCCCTCTGACCTCTTCCAGCAGATCCAAATTGGCCTTCAGTCCTTCATCATTATAGATCTCTTTATACTGGCTTACCCGAAGACTTGGAGATCCAATTTCGACGGGGACTAAGGCATCAGTACCATAAGCTAGTCGAAAAGGTGAATCTCCCGTAGTGGTCCTCGGCGTAGTCCGGTAAGCCCATAGCACACTGAGCAGTTCTTCTGGCCATCTTCCTTTAGCTTCATCCAGCCTGCGTTTGATCCCATTCAGCAGCGTCCTGTTGGTCACCTCAACTTGCCCATTTGACTGAGGATGAGCCACCGAAGTCTTCTTATGCTGAATTCCCAGCTCCTTTAAAAATGCCTCGAACTTTGATCCCACGAACTGGCGTCCGTTGTCCGATATCAATACTCTGGGGATTCCGAAGCGAAACACTACGGACTCTTTTATGAACTTCAGACATTCTTGCTCCGTTATTAACCGAAGTGGCTTCGCTTCTACCCACTTGGTCATGTAGTCAATGACAACTATGACAAAGCTAATCTGACCTTTAGCTTTAGGCAACGGACCCAATATATCTACCCCCCAGACAGCGAAGGGTATAGGAGATAAAATCGAGTATAACTCTTCAGGTGGCTGATGTGTGATCGGACTGTTGAGTTGGCATTTTTCGCATTTCTTGACATACTCAGTAGCTTCTTTAAAAATCGTAGGCCAGTAGTATCCTTGCCGAAGTACTTTGTAAGCTAGAGATTTAGCAGCCATATGATCCCCGCAAATACCCTCGTGCACTTCTCGAAGAGCATATTCCGCCTCAGATGGGACCATGCATTTCAATAACGGTGAGGAAAAAGCCAATCGATACAGATCTCCATCAATAAGGACAAAATTGGCACTTTTATATTTGATCGTTTTTGCCAGCATTTGATCCGAAGGTAGGACGCCATTTGCCAAATACTCGATGTAGGGGGTCATCCAACAGTTAGGTCGCCCGATACACATCACTGCTTCATGCTGAACACTCGGCTGGTGCAGAATCTCCAAGTAAACTGATCCATTGAAAACATCGATATCCGTAGTAGCCAATTTCGACAGTGCATCGGCGATGGAATTGTCATTTCGCTCTATGCCTTGAAATTCATACGAAGCGAAATACTGAAGTCGGTCCTTTAATTCCGCCAGATACTTGATCATTCGAGTTCCACGAGCCTCATAATCTCCTGACAGGTGCTTGACGACCAACTGTGAGTCACTGTAAATGATGAGCTTCTGGACCTCTAGACTCTTGGCCAATCGCACACCCGCCAACACTGCTTCATACTCAGCTTCGTTGTTTGTTGCTTTAAATCCGAATCTAATGGCCTGCTGAACTTTAAATCCGTCTGGACTTGTCAAGATGATACCTGCCCCACTGACAGTCAGAGTGGAGGAACCATCCGCATATAGAGTCCAAGCATTCTGACCTTGTTGAAGGACCACCACTGCTCGATCAGATGACTCAGCTTCTGGCAACTCTACATCAGCTTCGGTGAACGTACATTCAACAATAAAATCGACTAAGGCCTGACCTTTGATAGCTGTTCGGGGATGATATTCGATGAAAAACTGGGACAACTCCATAGTCCACGCCGCTAGCCTCCCAGAAACTTCTGGTCTTCCCATTACCTTCTTTAATGGCTGATCCGTGTAGACGACCAGGAGCCGACCTTGAAAATACTGTCGAAGCTTTCTGCTAGCAATTATTAGAGCAAAGGAAATATTTTCAATATTCGGATACCTGGTTTCAGCATCTCGCAAAACATGACTGACATAGTAGACCGGATGATGCTTTCCACTGATCTCTCGAACTAGTACCGCTCCAACCGTTAACGAACTTGCTGCAAGGTACAGATATAAGGTCTCCGCTGGAACAGGCTTTACTAATAAAGGAGCAGAATAAAGATACTCTTTTATGCCTTGGAAAGCATCTTCGCACTCCGAAGTCCATTGGAACGTCTATGCATTCTTCAGCCCCTTCAACGTATTAAAGAAAGAAAGGCACCTCTCTGCAGACTTGGCGACGAACCTCCTTAAATCTGCAATCCTGCCAGTCAGACGTTGAACGTCTTTGAACGACTGAGGAGTCTTCATATCAAGAATGGCCTGGATCTTCTCCAGATTTGCCTCGATGCCCCTCTGACTGACCAGATAACCCAAAAACTTTCCTGCACCGAGGCCAAAAGTGCACTTGGCCGGATTAAGCCTCAGTTGACGATGACGAATAGTTTGAAAGCACTCCTCTAGATCGTCCAAATGTTTATGAACCTGCATGCTCTTTACGATCATATCATCAACGTAGACCTCCATGTTCCTCCCCAGCTGCCTATCGAAGATGAAGTTCATCATTCTCTGATAAGTGGCTCCGGCATTTATAAGACCAAAAGTCATCTTCTTATAGGCATACACCGAATGGTGTGTAATAAACACAGTCTTCGGGATGTCCTCCTTAAGCATGGATATTTGATGATAACCTAAAAAAGCATCCATAAAGCTTAGTAAAGCATACCCTGAAGTAGCATCGATGAGTTGATCGATATGGGGCAGAGGATAAAAGTCCTTCGGGCAAGCTCTGTTGAGGTCTGTGTAGTTGATGCAAACCCGCCACTTTCCATTTTGCTTCTGCACCAGAACTACATTCGCCATCCATTCAGGATAATCAATCTCATAAATGAAGTCGGCAGCTAACAACTTTGCAATTTCTTCATCAATGATCTTCTGTAGCTCGGGTGCAAAGATCCACCTTTTTTGTCGAACTGGCTTCTTCGAGGGGTCCACATTCAAACTATGCTCAGCTATCTTATGGCTTACCCCAGGCATATCCTTCGGTTCCCATGCAAAAATATCCGCATAACAGCGTAAGAGCTCTATAAGGTTCGTCCGAAGAGGCTCTGGTAGCCCCGAACCAATCTTTACAGTTTTGTCCGACTTTCCGACGATCAACTCGACCTCTTCCGTACTTCCCGCAGGAATCACCATCGGTTCCGAACTACTTTCAGTGAAGGGCTCAATCTCAATCGCCATAGTCTATTTTTGCTTGCTGACCCCCACTCCAGAGGAAATAACGGCATTCCGGTAGCACTGCCGAGCTAAATCCAAGTCCCCAGCCACCTCTCCCACTCCATGCGGCGTGGGGAACTTGATTTTAAAATGAGGGATGGAAGTCACCGCTTGGAGAGAAGTCAAGGTAGGTCTTCCCAGTATAGCATTGTAAGCTGAATCTACGTGCACAACATAGAATTTGCACATTATTTCTACCTGCTGGGGTGCTCTGCCGAAGATAATCGGGAGCTCAATAGTGCCTGCAACTTTAACCGGATCGTTGCTGAAACCGTATAACGGAGCTTCCTGCCCGACTTCCATTTTTTGTCCATTGAGATGCATCCTCTGATAGGCACGGGCGTACAAAATATCTACCGAAGACCCATTGTCTACCATTATATGCTTCATGTCCACCGAGCCCACTTGTGCTGTGATCACCAAGGCCCCTTCATGAGGATCAATAGGTTCTGAAGGATAATCGGCGTCAGTGAATGATGTGACGGTTCCTGGAAATGGCCTGTCAATCTTCAGGGGAGCATCCGTCACAGTCATGACCGAGTCCAAAGAAGCCCTTCTCTTCTTCCCTATTAACTTCCCCCCAGACCCACCGGTTATCACATCGATGACATGCCTTGGAGGCGGTACTGGAACCGTCTGAACCGTTTGGACAGTATGGTTGATATTTTACTGATTGTTCGCGGCCACATACTGTACCAACAAGCCATCTTTAATCTTTCTTTCCAAAAAATCCTTCAAATTACAACATTCGTTAGTATCATGGCCTGCAGCTTGATGATATCCACAATACTTACGAGAGTTACCCTGTCCTATTTGATAATTATCGCGGGGTGGCTCGAAGAAAGGCTGATTTCGGATCTGGTCCATAATTACCGATCTATCAGTGTTCAACTTGGTATAGATCTTATTCACCTTTGGGGCTGCAACAGGGGGACGACTGTTCCCTTGTCGCTAGGAATTATTATACTTCTTTGAACTGCCCTCCGATCGGTCATTATACCCCCCCGTCCTCCTCTGATCAACTTCAACTTTAGGAGCTACTATCTCTTTCAATTGATCCGAAGGAGGATGTTTCAGGCTGTTCATGGCTTCTTCCACAACAATATAGCCTTCTGCCTTGTCAAAGGCTTCGGCCAAGCTCTTCGGATGGTGGAACATCAATTTTTTCACCAACTTTTCAGATTTAACCAGATCCAGCCCATTCTGGAACAATCCCACTGCCTGGAGATCATTAAGGTCAGATACTTGTCCGACTGCTTCTCGGAACCTCTTAACATACTGTCCCAAAGATTCACTGGTATACTGCCAGATCTGTGCCAGAGAACCCGTGGGCTTTCCTCTTCTTCGGTTACTTCCAAAACGGGCATGGAACTTATCATAAAGTTCGGTCCAAGAGGATATTGAATCTGAAGGTAGAGTTCCTAACCACTGCCTGGCATCTTTCCTCAATGTAGTAACAAAAGTGTGGCACTTGGCAGCATCAGTAAAGTCATAATAGTCCATTAGCCGGTCGAACGCCTGGCTATGGTCATAAGGATCTCCGGTCCCATCGTAACTTTCCATGCGAGGTAGTTTTTAGTGATATTCGCCTTCTCTTTGAGGATATCTGAGGAAAAAGGGGACGCCTTCTTTCCCGGAGCGTCTTTCACTTGCTGGACTTCAGCCAATTGCTTACGGAGCTCTTTTAACTTCTTTACCAAAAAATCAACGCCTTCAGGTTGGGGGGAGACTCCTTTCTCGTGATCAATATTCTGTCTTTGAGAGGATCGACCTAGCCCCGTCGATCCTAATGCTCTGGTGGGACTTCTCAATCTACTCCGATGTACAACTCTGTCCTTATTGTGAGAATGATCACGTTGATAGTTTCTTACTCCGATCTCGGGCATGACCTCCCTCGACCTGCTTCTTCGTCTATCCCTATCTCGATGCTGAGAACCAATGACAACCAGTGCCTTCCTCGAGGCCACGGGAGTTCTGCTCCTCGATTTCCTCCTACTTCGGGAACGATCTCTAGAAACATGCGTGGAATGCTCCGGTTCCTTACCGTCTCGCCGCGGTACCTCCTTATGCCTACTTTGCCTTTCGGACCGGACTTGGCTGGACGCTTCGTCCCTCAATTCTGCTACCCGAAGCATTTGCTCGGCTATATCCTCTCTTTGCTTCAATAGGACTTCCAAAGCTTTATCCGCTTCGTCTGCCATCTTCGCCAACTTGGCGGTTTTATCCTCCTGACCACTTCTATGATACATCCTGGTCGGGGAGCGTTCTGTCTGTCTTTGATCATGATCCCGCTCCTTATCCGCACCGAAAACTAATCTTTGTCGGGCCCCACCGTGGATCTTCGGACGGAGATCTCCTGAATTATGCTTAGAAGCCGTGCTCTCATGAGCACTTTTAGAAGGACCCAGACGATCCTTCACCGAAACTCGAGGCAGTGATGAACTAACAGCCATCGCCTGCCCTTCTGGTGTACCATCCCTACTCCTCATCATCTTCCGAAGCAGGTTAAATGATTATGATTGAAAATTTCAATGACACTAGAACTAAAGCCCTCCTTCTAGCGCCAATGTTAACGCCAAGATCTTCTACCACGTCCCAATCACGTAAGACGTCCTGATCCTGCACAGTAAACACGATAAACACCACAAGCTTGACGGCTGTTCCGTCGGGGGATAGCTCAGGCGTGAGAATTAGTATGTGTTCACAAGGTTAACAATGGAGGAATGTAATGTCTAGTGTCTAGAGAGATGATAATCCCTGATCGTGTGTGTATGAATGAGAGAATATGAATATATTGAAAGGTATGAGAACATACCTGTTAGAGAAGGCTTCCTTGCTAAGTTATACTGTCCCTGCATGGATTACCGTGCCAACCACTACTGCCTGACACCCCCCCTGATCTGATGGGCTCTGCCGACTGCATGTGGTTTATCCACTGCTTTTGGCCACTGTTTTCTCCCGCCAGCCGGCTATGATCCCATCCACATTAATGCATGGCAGATGTGACATCCCCAAAATAGGTCCATTCCACCCAACCCATTCTGAGTTGTCAAATACATGGTACAGAAACAACTACAACTTTTACAACCCATAAGCTGTGAGTTTGAATACAAATATTATCATCTAGACAATATCCACATGCAAATAAATCCCCATCATAATTATTGATACATAATTTACAAAAAATGGTGAGGACTACTAAACAACTCTCTCTATAACCTTCATTCCATACCCCGACTAGTACTCGCTACATTCTCGCCTCCTGAGAAGAAAAATGGAACAACAAGGAAAAGGGTGAACTCAACTAGCCCAGTAAAGAATATTATGACTAAGATAATATACAACAAATTATCGTTAGTCTTCAACAGGGAAAAATCTGATAGAATACAATAGACAACAAGTTTTAGATCAACAACTGCAGCGGAAACAACAATTCATTAGAAGAGTTAAGTAGAGAATAAAATCTATTAACATCTATGAATTTAAAAGTCCATCATCAATATATTATCCCTGTAACATCAATCAATATATATCTCAAATCAAATCAAATATTCATCTTTGCACTACAGGCCAAAGATATTCATCAGTCGGTCATGTTCATCTAAACACCTGTTCATCTTTGCACTACAGGCCAAAGATATTCATCAATTATTCATGTTCATCTCAACACCTGCACATCTTTGCACTACGGGCCAAAGATATTCATAACAAAATCAACCATCTTTGCACTACAGGCCAAAGATATTCAGTAACACCATCATTTAGGACTGAGGATGATGAAAAATATTTTAAAGAAAACGAATCCAGTGAAACAAAATAACAAGTATTAAGGATTCGTACTTTAAACAATCCGATTTCAAAAATACTTCATAAATAATCATACTGAAGTAAAATTCAAGAATGATCAAAACATAGATCCAATCAAAGCTAGTATCCAGAATAGATATTTTGGACAAAAAGAAGAAATTTCATTTTTCGGTGAATAGTGTCGTATTCGTGAATAGTGCCGTATACGTGAATAGTGCCGTATACGTGAATAGTAACTCCGACACCAAAAGATAGAAATTTCACAAAAAACATCTTCACGCTTCGTGAATAGTACTCGTGAATAGTAACTCGTGAATAGTAACTCATGAATAGTAACTCGTGAATAGTAACTCGTGAATAGTAACTCATGAATAGTAACCCCGACATGAAAAAGTTCCAAATTTGATAAAAAGTTCCAACCAATATTTCAGCGTAATGATATTGAAGAAATAATATCATTTTAGAAGAAAATAACATCCCTTACCTCGAAAGACAGTACTTCTGGTTGAAACACCGGATATAGGCTATGACTTGAACTTTCACCGTATAGCAATACTCAAAGTATACTCAAAATACTCACAAGAATACGCTCGATAATATAGAGAGAGAAAACTTCAGTTTCTGGTGTGATTTTCAATTCTAACCTAAGCACATATTTATAGGAAATTGCTTAGAACACCAAAGCAGAAAATTTAATAAAATATTAATTTATATAAAAATTTTCATACGCCCAACTAGACTTCTGATTTCAGCCACTAAACATGTGCAAATTGTGCCCAAAAAATGTAAAAAACGTTTTTGTTATTAAAAACAATTAAAACTTCCAAAAATCAATTATTTCGGAGCTCCGGAACTTCAATAATTCATAATAAATAGCCCTTTTGCCAGAAAATTCGAATCTCGCGAGTTTTTATAGGAAATTCAATTCTGCACAACTTTACAGAAGGAAGTTTTTCCAAATTCCAAACAGAAATTGACCGAAATCCACAAACAGGCGATTTTACAGGCTATAATCAAATTTTCAGTCAAGAAACAGGTCTACCGACACACAAAATCTGTTTTTAATATTCATTACAACAAAAATATTCTTTCTCCTCATATACTCATATATCCCACATTCATCGTAAAAATATCACCGTTAATATATTATTAAAATAATATATTTAAATGAATTATTTTATCAGAAAAAGATAAAATATTAATTTTCAACAATTGTCACATTAAAAATTTTCTCCATCTATATCCACATAAAACCAATATTTTCCTCATCATATAAATCAATAATTTAATTATTCACAAATAATATTACAGAATCACAGTACTAACAACCAGGCCGTTCCCAGGAAAGAGGGGGCTTTCCAATAAGAATTTCTCCTTATTGGCGCGCAATTAGGTGACCAAACCTCACCTTAGACAGAACTTTCTAGACATTGCCAATAATGTTATCAAATAATATTATTCAGATAATATGAATTATTGCTTCGATAATGAAAAATACTGTGTAGTGACAATTATTGAAACAACAGTAATATAAAATATCAATGCAGCAATTATTGAATCAATAACATAAAATACTGAACAGTAATTACTGTAACCATTATTGAGTAGTGCCTTCTTACGTAAGAATCAATAATTGGTGCAATACCGTGTGCTACTGTGCAACAACGCGTATTACTGTGTTTTAACCACCGGGTATTCCAACAGTATTAACGGTAACAACTACGCCGTTATTTATAAACAACTTATATTTGTCGTTTTCTTCATCCAATCGCTTTCCGTTATGGGGCCCACAAAAGACTGCGCCGTCGTACGAATATTCCCCGACAGCAAGAATATTCCACGACCAAACGAATATTCCTCGTCAACAATGAATATTTTATAACCACCTGCTTATTTAAAATATTTGCGCATTTTACCCATAACTAACCACATTAATCAAATTCACCCTTACTATTTGAAAATAATAAATAAAGGAAATTCCTTTTTATTTAAAAAAATTTTCGGGGTCTTACAACCTCCCCTCCTTATGAAATTTCGTCCTCGAAATTGACGTACGTAACTGGTGTTTCGAAAAGATAAAGATACCTCGCTTTCATTTCCGTTTCCAACTCCAAGGTCATTTCCTCTATAACATGATTCCTCCACAAAACTTTAACTTGTGGTATGACCTTCGTGCGTATGACATGCTCCTTCCTATCCAAAATCTTGACAGGTACCTCCTCGTACGTTAAGTCTTCAGCTATTTTGTCCGGTTCTAACTCGATGACGTCGTTCGGGTCGTCCACATATTTACGTAACATCGATACGTAAAAAAAACGTTATGAAAACGCGTCATACTTGGCGGTAAAATGAGTCTATAGGCCACAGTTCCTATTCGATCGAGAATTTCAAATGGATTAATAAATCGAAGGTTTGAGCTTTGCTCACATCACCAATTCTCGCTTTTGGAATAACAACTTCTTGTACCTGCTTCTTCATATTCACCAGCTCCGGTGTGTAACTTGAACAGCTTTAACTTTATCGATTAAAGTCGATTATACTCGTATATCATCACGTGGATACCTAGAGTTTTCATCTCCATCTCTATTATTTATAAATTATACGAAGTTAGTCTTTGACAATATCGTACTCGTACTTGTATACGATCTTCTACTCAACACGTCAGCTACAACGTTCACTTTTCCAGGATGGCATGGTCAGAACATGTGCTGAAATGAGTCTCCTCTTGAATTCTTCGAAGCTCTTCCCACATTCCTTGCTCCATTCGAATTTTGTATCTCTACGAGTCAGCTGCGTTAATGGAATAGCGATTCGAGAATATCCTTCAACGAATCTCCGATAATAACCAACTAAGCCTAGAAAGCTACGTATTTCGATTACCGACTTAGGTTGTTCTCAACTGTGACTCATATCCCAACCTTGGATAGCACGTTACAATGACACCTATCAGTTTACTATCGCACGAATATTGTCCCCTACGGAGAGTCTGGCTTCTGTGTATTCCACAAAGGAAGTCACCAGATAAAGGCTCGGGTATCAACTTCTACAGTTGGGTTGTTAACTCCTGAAGTTCAATAGGAGCCATTCGATATGAGATTTTAGAAATGGGTTTTGTACCAGATTCAAAGTCGATACAAAATTCAATATCACACTTTGGAAGTAAGCCAAGAAATTCTTCAGGAAATACATCAAGAAATTTACTAACAACAGAAATATCATTCAAATCTAACGTATTTTTGTTCAAGTCCATAACATGACTTAAGAAAGCTTGACATCCATTTTTCAATAAACGAATGACTTCATGGCTTGATATAAAAATATTTGACTTCAATGGTTTGATTGCTTGAGTTCGAATATCAGATTGCTTAGGAATATAAAAACTAACAACCCTACGAAAGCAATCAATTTTGGCATGATGAGTAGTTAACGTTAAAATCATATCAAAAGCAAATATCTCTATAGAAATAAGGTTAACAGGTAATGTGATAGTGCCAACTTGAATAAAGCAGGATTTCTAAACAACAGATGTAATGAAAGTTTCTCCTAACGGAGTCTCCACAGATAGGTCAAAGTCTAAATTTTCCGAAGTCAAGTTCAAACGTTGAACGCAAGCAAGAGAGATAAAAGAATGGGTAGAACCGATACCTAGTAAGGTATAAACTTCGCAAGAATTATAATTAACTAACCCGTGCTAACTTCGTTCGGGTTCCTCGTATTTTGACCGGTCACGACAAACGCTCTTCCAGGAACCGTTGACTTTGACTTTTCTGGGACATCCTTTTGAATCACCGTCCCCGCTGGAATTGGTTTCGCTACCGTACACTCTCGAGCGATATGTCCTTCCTTTCCACAATTATAGCATAACTTGAACTGTTGTGGGCAGTTTGGGCTGATATGTCCCTCTTTCCCGCATTTGTAACATACGATCGGTGGTCTTTCTCCTCCCTTGGAACCAGTTGCTGCTGGCACTGTCGTCTTCACATGGTCGTTGTTAAATCTCCTCTTTTTAAAATCTCCTCCCGACTCGCTTCTTCTATTTTCATGGCCACGATTACCACCAGAGTGGTTACCGCCTTTGTCCATATTCTTCTTTCTCCGCTGGTTATCGTTATTCTGATGACTGCTGTCACCAGTATGATCCTGGTTATGGTCCCTCGATTGAACGTACTCGTTATCTCGCTCTAACAACTGAGCCCTGTTGACAACATCTGAATAGATAGAAAATTTATGAGAAATGAGATATTGACGTATGCCGGGTTTCAAACCTCTCAGAAACATCCGCGTCATACGTTCCTCATTCTCCACCAAATGAGGTGCAAACCTGGATAACTCTGCGAACTTTGCCTCGTACTGGGATACCGTCATGTTATTCTGCTCTAGTCTAATAAACTCGTGCCTTCATATGGCGAATACTTTCAGGAAAGTATTTTTCGTTGAAAAGTTTCTGAAACGTCTCCCATGACATGTTCAGTGCAGCTGGATGTGTACGCTTCACAGACTCCCACCAGTAGTCTGCCTCGCCACGGAACATAAAGGTGGCGAATGGAACCTTCTGTTCCTCCGTGCATCCCAAGACATCGAATATCTTGGTAATTTGTTTGACCCACGTTTCCGCCATGATCGGATCCGGCTTTCCCCAGAATTCTGGTGGTCCCAACTCTTTGAACTGCTTGGCTGTGACCACCCGTGAATTGCCATCATTTCCTCCTGTATTTTGAACACGAGTCTCCCTCGTCTGGTTTTGCATGAACTGCAAAAAGCTTCTAAACATCCCGTCGTTCATCATCTGCTCAGTGGCGTTGTTCACAGGAGGAACATTGCCAGCCTGTTGCACATTCTCCTCGTTGGTGAGTACAGGCATCTCCACGGTCGCATTTACTCCACTGTTAACATTCTCAGTCGACATTCTTAAATACTCTCATAAAACAAGGATTAATTAAACAAATCAATATATCACATAATATCCCTATATACTGACCAACTAACAAATAAGCTTAGGTAGGACACACTAGCGAAGGAATTACTCGTCTCTCCCCTCCTAGTTCTATTCCCCGATCTCCGCCAGAGATCATATCCCTAAGCTCTGATACCAACTGTGACATCCCCAAAATAGGTCCATTCCACCCAACCCATTCTGAGTTGTCAAATACATGGTACAGAAACAACTACAACTTTTACAACCCATAAGCTGTGAGTTTGAATACAAATATTATCATCTAGACAATATCCACATGCAAATAAATCCCCATCATAATTATTGATACATAATTTACAAAAAATGGTGAGGACTACTAAACAACTCTCTCTATAACCTTCATTCCATACCCCGACTAGTACTCGCTACATTCTCGCCTCCTGAGAAGAAAAATGGAACAACAAGGAAAAGGGTGAACTCAACTAGCCCAGTAAAGAATATTATGACTAAGATAATATACAACAAATTATCGTTAGTCTTCAACAGGGAAAAATCTGATAGAATACAATAGACAACAAGTTTTAGATCAACAACTGCAGCGGAAACAACAATTCATTAGAAGAGTTAAGTAGAGAATAAAATCTATTAACATCTATGAATTTAAAAGTCCATCATCAATATATTATCCCTGTAACATCAATCAATATATATCTCAAATCAAATCAAATATTCATCTTTGCACTACAGGCCAAAGATATTCATCAGTCGGTCATGTTCATCTAAACACCTGTTCATCTTTGCACTACAGGCCAAAGATATTCATCAATTATTCATGTTCATCTCAACACCTGTACATCTTTGCACTACGGGCCAAAGATATTCATAACAAAATCAACCATCTTTGCACTACAGGCCAAAGATATTCAGTAACACCATCATTTAGGACTGAGGATGATGAAAAATATTTTAAAGAAAACGAATCCAGTGAAACAAAATAACAAGTATTAAGGATTCGTACTTTAAACAATCCGATTTCAAAAATACTTCATAAATAATCATACTGAAGTAAAATTCAAGAATGATCAAAACATAGATCCAATCAAAGCTAGTATCCAGAATAGATATTTTGGACAAAAAGAAGAAATTTCATTTTTCGGTGAATAGTGTCGTATTCGTGAATAGTGCCGTATACGTGAATAGTGCCGTATACGTGAATAGTAACTCCGACACCAAAAGATAGAAATTTCACAAAAAACATCTTCACGCTTCGTGAATAGTACTCGTGAATAGTAACTCGTGAATAGTAACTCATGAATAGTAACTCGTGAATAGTAACTCGTGAATAGTAACTCATGAATAGTAACCCCGACATGAAAAAGTTCCAAATTTGATAAAAAGTTCCAACCAATATTTCAGCATAATGATATTGAAGAAATAATATCATTTTAGAAGAAAATAACATCCCTTACCTCGAAAGACAGTACTTCTGGTTGAAACACCGGATATAGGCTATGACTTGAACTTTCACCGTATAGCAATACTCAAAGTATACTCAAAATACTCACAAGAATACGCTCGATAATATAGAGAGAGAAAACTTCAGTTTCTGGTGTGATTTTCAATTCTAACCTAAGCACATATTTATAGGAAATTGCTTAGAACACCAAAGCAGAAAATTTAATAAAATATTAATTTATATAAAAATTTTCATACGCCCAACTAGACTTCTGATTTCAGCCACTAAACATGTGCAAATTGTGCCCAAAAAATGTAAAAAACGTTTTTGTTATTAAAAACAATTAAAACTTCCAAAAATCAATTATTTCGGAGCTCCGGAACTTCAATAATTCATAATAAATAGCCCTTTTGCCAGAAAATTCGAATCTCGCGAGTTTTTATAGGAAATTCAATTCTGCACAACTTTACAGAAGGAAGTTTTTCCAAATTCCAAACAGAAATTGACCGAAATCCACAAACAGGCGATTTTACAGGCTATAATCAAATTTTCAGTCAAGAAACAGGTCTACCGACACACAAAATCTGTTTTTAATATTCATTACAACAAAAATATTCTTTCTCCTCATATACTCATATATCCCACATTCATCGTAAAAATATCACCGTTAATATATTATTAAAATAATATATTTAAATGAATTATTTTATCAGAAAAAGATAAAATATTAATTTTCAACAATTGTCACATTAAAAATTTTCTCCATCTATATCCACATAAAACCAATATTTTCCTCATCATATAAATCAATAATTTAATTATTCACAAATAATATTACAGAATCACAGTACTAGCAACCAGGCCGTTCCCA
The DNA here is from genome assembly GCA_020205505.1 of Panax japonicus. Lineage (NCBI taxonomy): Eukaryota > Viridiplantae > Streptophyta > Magnoliopsida > Apiales > Araliaceae > Panax > Panax japonicus. The sequence goes on from CM035114.1 coordinate 27,796,436, forward strand.
GGAAAGAGGGGGCTTTCCAATAAGAATTTCTCCTTATTGGCGCGCAATTAGGTGACCAAACCTCTCCTTAGACAGAACTTTCTAGACATTGCCAATAATGTTATCAAATAATATTATTCAGATAATATGAATTATTGCTTCGATAATGAAAAATACTGTGTAGTGACAATTATTGAAACAACAGTAATATAAAATATCAATGCAGCAATTATTGAATCAATAACATAAAATACTGAACAGTAATTACTGTAACCATTATTGAGTAGTGCCTTCTTACGTAAGAATCAATAATTGGTGCAATACCGTGTGCTACTGTGCAACAACGCGTATTACTGTGTTTTAACCACCGGGTATTCCAACAGTATTAACGGTAACAACTACGCCGTTATTTATAAACAACTTATATTTGTCGTTTTCTTCATCCAATCGCTTTCCGTTATGGGGCCCACAAAAGACTGCGCCGTCGTACGAATATTCCCCGACAGCAAGAATATTCCACGACCAAACGAATATTCCTCGTCAACAATGAATATTTTATAACCACCTGCTTATTTAAAATATTTGCGCATTTTACCCATAACTAACCACATTAATCAAATTCACCCTTACTATTTGAAAATAATAAATAAAGGAAATTCCTTTTTATTTAAAAAAATTTTCGGGGTCTTACAGCAGACGCTTTAGTCAACCGTCATGCTTTTTCATCATCACAAGTCAAAGATAACAAATATTAAAATGTCTAATGGGTCAATCTATTGATCCGACCCGGTCTTATAGGATTAAATGAACCTGGTACGGTGATTGGACCCGATGAGCCCTATAACTTAATTATACCAGCCCAATAAATTAAATTAATAAAGGAGCCCAATTTACCCGGCCCAAGATAAAAGAAATATCATGACCCAACAATGGCCATGATGATGAAGCTGTTGCTGAAAAATAATTCCCCCAGTTCAACATCTTCCTCATGTCCTCCCCATCTGCATAATATTTCGCCTCCACATCATGAATATGGTACCCCAATGTCTTCGAATACAAATTAAACGCCGCCTGATTACTCTTCCTCACGTGCAGCGACACATAATCGGGCCCAAAAACATGTTCCATGGCATTCTGCGCCGCCGTCATGAGCTTGGTGGCGAGCCCCAATTTTCAGTGGGTTCAATGAACAACGAGAGAGGTGATGTGGTCGTATGCAAACCATGGTTCTCGATTGGGGTTTCGAGGGTTTGGAGAGGGAGGGAGGGAGGGAGGGAGGGAGGAGGGGGGGGGGAAAGGAGACTAAAAAGTGAAGACTGAATGAACTGGAGTAAACGACCTAAAGTATATTTTAATGGAGTAAACAATCACAATAAGTGATTTTTTAGGCTTAATATTTTTTTTAAAATAAGTGATGTGTTAGAACTTCAATTCAATTTTTATAATATTTTTTCATTTATGCCCTTATGCAACCAATGATATTTATTGCGTCTTGCAATCACTAAAATTAAATGACACTCATTAACTGTTCAACTTTAAAAAAAAATATATTAAGAATATTTTTGTCATTTTAGCTTGTGTATTGGTATGTGTGATTTAAGCTAAAAAAATCACTTATTATAGGATGGAGATAGTAGTACAATTGTATAAAATAATTTTTTCGATGCCACGTCAGCATTTAGGCGTGTTTTTTGGCTGAAATTTTTTTTGGGTTACTTTTGTTTACTTAACTGTACTTGTAATATGCTAATGTAAAATTTTAAACAATAGGATCACAAGTGTAAACTGGGTCATAATTTGAGGGACAAAAGTGTATTTAGCCCTTTAATTAATATGGAAGTAGTTAATAAAATGGGAACCTAAAAATAAATAAATAAGTGATTTAATATTAAAAAAAATTAATTTTCCAAAGTATGTAGTTTGATTGATAAAAAGATTAAGTAACAACCTTCTTCCATATTTTAAGACGTGTAATTGGTTTTAATATTAAAATAGGAAAATTAAATATATAAATTTGGAACACTTAATTGATGCACGGACTAATTCCTTAAATGCTACTGCCTCCGTTCCTAAAAGATTGTCGTTTAAGGTTTTGGCATATGGATTAAGAAAGTATCATTTATCAAGTAAAATTTGTTTGAAATTCTATCACTACCCCTTTACGAGAAGTTGAAAACTATTAATACAAGGGAGAGAATTTCTTGGGACAATGAGAGAAGGTAGGGGTAATATAAGAAAGTAAATAATTTATTCTCCTTGAAAATTGTAAACGACACATTTTTTGAAACAAATTTTTTCTTTTAAAACGACAATCTTTTAGGAACGGAATGAGTAATATTTAAATTGATTGGATCTAAAATCTTTAAGATATGGATTGCACCTTAAATTAAGCGTCTTGATTGAAGAAATCAGTTGGGAAATTAATAATGTACGAAGATATTGCTTGCTTATTAGGCTGCTAATGATATTGCTTCCTTAATCTACTGATCATTCGGATGGGTAAACTGAATATATATAATTTATTCACTTTCCATAATAAAAATCTCATTTAAATATGTGAATCTTGAATAGTCCCATGAGTGGATGGAAATTCGTTCTGATTGGTAAACAGGTTTCATTGGGAGAAATCAGAGTGAATCATGAAATTGATTGTTTGGCAAAAAGTTAATTCCTTCTTCATTCAATCCGCCTGACTTCCTTTGTATCTAAATTCAATCATGCCCATAAATTTGGTTCTTGTGGAGACTAACGGATATAACATTTATTGGGCATGATATCCTCCTGTTTATAATGATGTTTAAACGGATAAAATATCTTGACTGATTCCTTCGAGATTTCCAACGGGAAAAATACCAAATAATGAATTCATCTATAAAAGAGATTGCATAGTCTTAATATCAGACATCGAATAAAAAGGCAGAAAACTATATATTCTTATATACTTAAAGGAGTACTCATTGTTTGCTACTGTGAAGTTTTAACCAAGCTATTGTGTATTAAAATCTTTGATAAATTTTCAGCTCACATTCGTGTAATATAATTGGTGACATCTTTATCTCTCTTATTGATCATTGCATTTTTAGAGTTTGTTGCTTGTAATTCTCATTTTAAATTAATAATAGATTAAGTTTTAGTCTAATCCGATTTGGATTAGGGTTTTTACAAACAGGTTCAAAAAAACAATAGTGCTTAGGAGTGCATAGGAAGCAAAAATGCTCAAGGTATTTAACGTTTTTGAGAAACTTGTTTTGTAAAAGATTCAAACTGTAATTCAAGTGAATTAATAAAGAGTCTCCAATACTGGTTGGTATTGGATGTGGATTAAGATACTAAAATAGAGGTTAGGATCTGAAACACGTAAAAAATTTCTTGTGTTCATGTGCTTGATTGTTTTATATTTGTCACTAGAAACTTTAATTTTAATTGAAAGATATAATTTGAATATCTTGATCTACTTAACAAGGATACAAACAATTTAAATCACATCATTAAGAAATAATTGTCAATAAACTGCTATTTTTTGTAAATTCAGCAAGCTGAATTCATAATATATCATCCTGCATTATTAATCTAGTAAGTTGAATTCATAATATAGCATCTTGCATTGTTAATCTAGCAAGTTGAATTCTTAATATAACATCCCATATTTTCAGATAGAAAATTTTAATAATTTTTATTAAATAAAAATTTGATATCGTTTGTTCCTACACTTATTCAACCCGCCTTCTAAGTGTGCCTATCTGAATTTCATTTGGTATCAGAGTTTGACTCTACTTATCTTGGTCTTAAAGGTGACTTGTAGGGAAAGATTCTAACATGTCACAATTCGGGTACAACGTTCAAGAAGGTTAATGTACCGATCGAGAATTTTGCAATTAATTTAAAATATTTATCGAATTAAATAAATATTTTAGTTGGTTTATTTATTGAATAAAATAAATAATTGATAGAAATTATTGTGAAATAATTGATAGAAATTATTGTGAAATAATTTATTTGAAATTAACAATGTTAATTAAATTATGTGAAATAATTTTATTGTTGACGCGCATTTTATTACGCTAATGTGATGATAATATTTTGATTTTATTAAATAATTAAATTAGATGATGAGTGAGTTGTTAAATAATTATGATATTGTGTAATGGTATTAATTAAATTAGAGATTTAATAATTTATTAAATAAAATTATAATTATATGACAATGGTTGATTTGATTTGATTTGATTTAATTAAATCTTAGTGTGACATTTGAGAATCATATAATAAGAATAATATTTAAATAAATTAAAAAGAGTTATTTGGGACTAGCCAAATATGGTCTTGTGACCTTTTGTGTGTATAATAGATGAGTTATTTTAGCTTTTAACTGACAGCCACTACAAACCCACGATTTAGCCACTACAAACCTCATTAAGCTATATACACCAGTTATACATATTATATTGTCAGTTTATATGTGTTTTACGTGTTTTGTCTGAGTGAGGGAAAGAAGAACAAAGGGGAAGTGAGCCTTAGAGAGAAATATAGAAGAGAGAATTTTCTGTGTTTGAGAGCTAAACTCTGAGAATCAAAGGGAAGTAAAAGATTGTTCAAGTTGCTTTATCATCTAGCTAATCAAGGTAATAAGTTAATTTCTTGGTTTATACTTTCCCAAGTTCTCCTCTGTAATTGGCTTTGATGCATGAATTGTTAAGAAATTGGATTATACATGCTCTTAGATATGTGTAATTCATTATATGTTGTTTTCAAAAATCAAATTCATGTATACATGTTAATAAGAATAAATTGAGTTTTTCGGTGAAAGTTGGATTTCTATGGCTAATTTGTTGAGATATGATTTATGTATGTTGTTGGAGGTTTCTAATCTATAGTTGTCATCGAAAAATGATTTTGCGTGATCAAATCCATGAAAAATCTGTTTAAGAGGAATAAATTTTGTTTGAATATGTACAAAATGGCTTATTTCAGAGTCAAAATTGATGGTTAATTCATATAGAAATCTGTAAATTAATGATTGATGGTGTTAATATGTTAAGAAACGAAAACATTATAAGTGAAACATATTGATTTGATTGAGTAACGAATCTGATATGAGCAATTTTGCTAAATAAGTTAAAATATGAATATTAAGCATGAACTTGGTTTTTGAAGGCTCTAAATTGATTATTAGTGTTGTTTGTGTTATTAAAATGGTTAAATATACATATTATGTTATTTTTGTTGAGTATATAATATGTGGGTATGTCTATATTGCTGTTTGTATGGAGTATTGGAGAATTTTGGTTCGCAACAGGTATGAAGAACAGTCTGCAGATTCTGAGTGTGGGCATCAGCGCGGCCGCACTGGTGTCAAGGTTAAAAATGGCGTTACTGCGCTCTACCGCGCGCCCGCGCAGTAAGTGAAGGTGATTGTGGCGCGGCCACGTCTACACCAGAACATAGGCTATAGTTTTTATTAACTGTTCAGTCCTTGAAACCTAACCTAACCTAATATAATAAACATAAAAATGTGTTGAGCATATAATAAGATGTTATGGCAGATTATTGACATATACATGATGATTTCGAGTTGTGAATTAACAAATTGTTTAAGGACTTAAAACTTAATGTTCGTAAGGTTTGTGTAATGTTGTTTAAAAGCTAAAGCTTGTAATATATGTTAGTAGTGACTTTTGATTTGTGCTATGTGGTTAGTTAGACATTTCAGATCATGAACTAAGTTGTACTAAAGTGGAAAATGAAATCATTGAGTATAGTTATAATGTAACTAATGGATGTTGTGGTCTTAATGATATGTTAGTTCCCAGAGACAGAATAGTTATCTAGGGGGGTTGGATAGATATTTTAAAAACTTTTTCTTTTTAAAATACTTGTCAGATTGTTAATAAATTAACCATAGCGGAATATATGATTTATTTGTTCCCCTTTAAGATAAACTAAGTTTATAGGTGATAAGTAGTTATGACAGATATAACAGTTATAGCAGGTATTTAAAAGACAATGATTTTAAGTGGTTCAGAACACTCAAGGCTCCTAGTCCACTCTTCTAGTCCTCGAGTAGGAAATTCACTAAGAATATCTTTACAATCTTTGAATCACTTAGATTCCTTCAATACCAGCAGCCTTTGAACTTCTTAGTTTACTTAAAACTCTTCAAGTCCAGCAGAATTGGAATACACTTGATGAGAGGTGAGTTCTTGGGTTATGCTACTCAGTTGCAGTTAAGCATACGTTCAAAAGAACTGAGTAGCAGAGCAAGCTTTTCTTTCTAGATCGTAGAGTTTGAGCGTTGAGTGTTCTTTAGCTTTTGTTGTGTACTTGCTTGCTTGATGTATCTATGTCTGATTTCCTTATAAAGAAGCCTTTGAAATGTGTCCGTTGAGGGCATCCGTGAAGGGATTTCGGCACAAAAATAGCGGAATAAAATTTACAAAACAATTTTTGAAACCTTAAAATAGGATCCATGCGAAAACATATTAATTCAGAGGTTTAAATTCTTACCGATTATCCGAGCTTGAATGGATACGATGTAGAAAAAAAAAATTCTGGAACAACTTTGAATCTTCAACGCAATCCAACGAAACTGCGCCTCTACGGTATCCACACGAACGCCACGTGAATCATCACACGATCTGCAACAAAGAGAGCCGCGGTACTAGCCCCCAAGTATCTAGATTTTCTGAATCTTTTCTCTCTAGTCTCTCTCTAAGAGTGGCTAGGGTTTAGGTTTATGATATTATGCCTTTCTAAAACGACTGATATATATATATATATATATATATATATATATATATATATATATATATATATATATATATATATATATATATATATATATATAGAAGTCAAAAGAAATTAACCAAAACCTTATACCATTAGAAAAGTAAAATTCAAATTTATATATATTATATCTTAATTAAGTCTTACTTAATTAATATACATATATACAAATTATCATATTAATTTAAATTCGTAATTTAAATACTATCAATCATATTGACATGTTTAAATCCTTACAATTTAAATTAATTCCCTTTTAATTACGTTGGCAATAATCTTAAAATTATATTATAAAATTATAAACAGTGAGTGACATCTAGTAATGCATCACTGCTACCCAAGTAATAATAAGATCAGTGATTCGATGCAACCTTCTCGTGACCAATGTTTCAATGTAATTTAATCCTTTTAACCTTGACATCCTAGATTAAACTCGAGGCATGGAATGTGTGAAACAAATTACTATTTGAGCATGACCATACATTTCATAGTCCTACTCAATCAAGAGGACTATGAATATCACCCATAATATATAAGAGGGTTAAATTCTATCTAGATCACTCGTATTCCTCAAATGATTCATGATGTACCCAATAATCACCTTTATTGTCTACCCTATTAAAGGTGACTTTTGATGATATCAAATTACATAAATTCCCTTGTAGTAAAATAGTGATTTCAGGTCGGAGGATCATTATATCATTGTCACTATGATAATTGCTAATGACACTTCGCATACTGCTGCACATAGAATTCTCGTGGTGGGTTTGTCCAGTACATTGTTCTCTAACATGTACCTATGAATTGACTCAATATCTCATATATTTATGACCAATGAGATTTGGCCATCAGTCAATCCACATACTAGTCTCAATGTATCATTGTTGTCCCATCAACAATTATACTCGACTAGGGACATTTAAGAGCAATGATACTAATTATAATTATATGATCTCATGTTCAAGTCACATACTTGAAGCTATATAATTTGTATAACTATTCTAAAGAATTTTATTATGCTAACATTTATTTAACGCATTAAATAAAACTATAATAAAATAATTCATTTATTCAATCAAATATAATATAAAAAAAATATTAAGCAATTACATCAAAGAATTGGCCTCTAGGGCATAAACTCTAACAATCCATTGTAGCATTTAATGTTTCAGACATTTTTGAGCACTGATGTTGACTTCCTAAAAATCTTCTTTTCTGCCGTCTGGCCTACTGACATAGCAAACTTTTTTCTCACCTAACACCTGAAAAGGTATTTTCAGTAGGCATGTAGTCCTTTCCTTAGCTTCTTCAATACGCTTCTTCGATACATACTAAGGATGAGTGTTGAATCATTGGGTTTCCTGAAATGTCAACGGCTATAAACCATTCTTCATTTGTTATACTTCCTCTTTCATCAAATAGACGAAAATTGGTGCTTCTGATGCTGACAGGAGAGACACTACGTTTATGATCGTTGTGTCTTGTCATGCTCGTGCTTGATTCATCCTGATCAAAGAGAACACTACAATTTCTCTTAAGCAATGATAGACTACGATCTTTATTTGCTCGTATTGTAGAATCTATGTTTTCGATAGTAGACTATGATTCTTGACTAGGCTCAGCAGTCGCTCAGACCATTTCTACGATTCTGCCTTGGCTTCTGCAATCTCTCGGCTGGCTTGACAGACTACGATTTCATTGAGACCTATCTATTACATCTCAAAATAGATCAACCTAACAGATTTTATCTTTTCTTCTATACATTCATTTACAAAATGATAAACATTAAACATAGATCAACCTAACAATTTTTTGATCTATCATCTAAGTCCTTGTACATATGTTCTTGGAATTACTTTAGATATAAACATATATATTTACTTTCAACATCAAATTTTAATATGCAATTCTCAACAATCATTTGATGTTTACATAACCAAGGAGATTTGCATTAAAATATTAATTTCTAAATGCAGGATGCTGGTAAGTAAATATGACTTAATGTTTTAGTGAGCAGCTGAAATCTCTAGAGAATAAGCATGAATTTATTGATGTTGTGAAACAGATATTATAATTTAGCATAGTTACATCAATAAGAAACAAATTTCAACTTATCTCTTACTCCTATGCCTTTTGCTCGTTGGAGTATTGTCATACTCTGCAACTCTCCTTCTCCTGCTGTTCATCTCACCATGCAATATCTTCCAGCTTATTTTGACTTAGCCTTTCTCCATGATCATCTCCATGATCATTTCTATTCATAAAGGCAGGATCTCCAATCGGCATGTTTAAGCCAGTAGTGGTTACTCCTTGTGAGATAAGAGATGGCCCTTTACTCCTTAATGGTTGCGCCATGAGAATTGGTTGGCGCTTCTGTTGTTCAGTTCGTGGAGTCGGATAGCGAGACTGTCTCGAGGGAGGACTCCTTGAGGATTGAGAAATTTGTTTTCCTTTGCCTCTGTCTTTTCCTTTCTGTCCTTTTCTTTATTCTTCGCACTTTATGTCAGCATCAAGGGTTCGAATGTCTTCTAATAGTCGATTTATGCCTTTGAACAAGTTCGTGGAGTTGACTCCTTTAGTGATCAATGTCTTCACAATTTTCTTGAACCAAAGAATCAGTTTAAGATGTGTGTTTTTACAGAATGGCCAAGACAGTGTCTATTTGTTTCATCTGATTCATAGAATTTGCTTGGAATTCAGTCATAGAAGATCTTAGGCTAGAGAGGCTTTCTATAAGGAATTTGTGTTGAGCTTCCTGAGTCTTCTGAAGAAGGATAACTACTTCCTTATGCTTCTAGGTAGATTGGGAGTGGATTTGATCCCTCTCATTTATGATTTAGATCATTTCCTTGATGATCTCCCGTAGCTTCTTTGTGAGCTCAGAACTCAGGTTGTTAGGAAGTGTGTTAGCAACATCGGTTAAGTGGTTTAACCCTGTATGAACAAGCAGAGAGTGAGTTTCAAGATCTTCTTGAATATTCGTGGTTACTTTCTGTGATGCGCTAGATAACTTAATTTTGGTGGGAAGTCATGAGAGAAGCTCAAGTATTTGCTGAGTGTCGGAGGAAGAGGCTCTTATATTTTGTTCTTGCAGATTTGAGATAGCTAGAGCAAGATCAAAATAACTGTGGTTGGAAAAGTGGGAATATCTGTATGTGGTGAAGGAATTGAGGTTTGAGTTGTGGGAGAGGAGGCTGTTGAAGCTGGTAGAGCAGGTGACTCTATGATTTGAGTATGATCGAGGTTCATGGAGTGAAAAGTGGTTGAAGATTGTACTAATATGAAGTTAAGTATATTTGGTTCATCAGTTACAGAATGTTGGGATTCTGTAGCTAGAAATTGATTTTGTGGGTGAAGAACCACTTCCAACCATCTTGGCAATTCATAAAATTGGTTGAAGTTTGATGGAGGACAGTGGTTAACTCTGAAAGAGATGGGAATAGAGTGTACCTCACGCTCAGTCTATGATGAAGGATGGTTAGTGATCAGATTCTGAACAAAATTAAGGTTTCTTGGGAATCCATTAGCTAGCTCTGAGATTACTGGATTAGTTGTAAGTTCAGAACATGTGATCCCAGGAGTTGAGAATCAGAGTTCTGTGATAGGACATCATTGGTAATTAGGAGAACAATTGATTGTATTTAGCTCTCCTATATCCATTCCAGCCTACTGCAATAATCTCAACTTCTTCATCCTCTTCGTCTTCCCTATCTTCATTATCTTCATTTGAAATTTCCACCACTTCAATCATCTCCTCATTTCTTCTTTGTTCTTCAGCCCTCTCCACCTCCATAACTTCAACTCTTTCCATCTCCACAGCTCCAAAGACTACGATTTCTTGAGGGACTAATGGGATTCATGAATATTCTTTGGTAGCTCCCCCTCAGTTGGAGCACTTCCTTGTTCAGGTGCTTCAAGAAGCTCCCCCTCAACACGAGCTGCATTCTCCTCAATGGCTTCGGGAAGCTCTTTTTCAACAGCTATTCTTCTGTCTTCTTCCTTCAATACTTCTTCATTAACAAGAATATATTTCTTTACAAGCTTTCTCTTTGTCCTCCTGGGCTTTGCCACAGATTCAACACTTTCTTCAGCTTTAGCTCTAACACTTTGTTCAGGCTGAGATACTGTTGCAGCACCTCTGAAGTGATGGCAAGTTTGGACTCTATGATCAGTAATGATTCTATGATCGTGGTGTGTGAAGACTTCTTTGATTTTTGGCTGTTTTTTCCCTTCTTAAGCAACTGAGAGATGGTGGATCTATCTTCATCTTCTTATTCAGTCTACTGCTTCATCTTCTTTATTTCCTTCAGAATTTCTTATGGTGATTCGGTCACTTCTAAGGTGAGTTCTATTTGAGTGAACAGACCTTGAATCTCTTTGCCCGAACCTTCTTGGGGTGCATCAGTGGTTGAGCCTTGAGACTCTTTAGTTATTTGAAAATTTAATTTCCTCTTATCCTTACTCTTTCTGACCAAGGCTATGGGCTCCTCTTGATTGACTTCTTCTTCCTCAACTTCCTTCACAACTAACATATTTCCAAGCAGATCTAATTTCTTTACTTCACCAGCTCCTGCTGCCTTCATGGATATGATGAACCGAGTATTCAAGGAATATTTGGATCACTTTGTGGTCGTCTTTATTGATGACATCCTTATTTATTCCAAAAGCCGTGAAGATCATGAGCAATACTTGAGGCTGACACTCCAAAAGCTTCGTGAATATAAGCTTTATGCCAAGTTGAAGAAATGCGAGTTCTGGCTTGAGGAAGTAGCATTCCTTGGGCACGTGGTATCAAGTCATGGAATATCTGTTGACCCAGCAAAGATTGAAGCTATTCAAAGCTGGGAGAAACCTAAATCAGTGACCGAAGTACGTAGCTTTCTCGGTTTAGCTGGTTATTATCGGAGATTCGTGGAAGGATTTTCTCGAATCGCTACTCCATTGACTCAGCTGACTCGGAAAGATACAAAGTTCGTTTGGAGTGAAGAATGTGAGAAGAGTTTTCAAGAACTCAAGAGGAGACTCATTTCAGCACCTGTTCTGACAATACCATCTGGCTCGGAGGGATTTGTCATCTACAGTGATGCTTCGAGCAAAGGGTTGGGATGTGTTCTCATGCAACATGGAAAAGTCATAGCCTATGCCTCGCGACAACTCAAAGAATATGAGAGGAATTATCCTACTCATGATCTAGAGTTGGCAGCTGTTGTCTTTGCACTTAAAATTTGGAGGCATTACTTGTATGGGGAGAAAGTGGAGATCTTTACGGATCATAAAAGCCTCAAATATTTCTTCACTCAAAAGGAACTCAACATGCGACAACGACGTTGACTTGAACTGTTGAAAGATTATGATCATACCATCCAATACCATCCTGGAAAAGCAAACGTGGTAGCTGACGCATTGAGTAGAAGATCACATGCAAGTACGAGTGCGATATTGTTAACGCAAGGGCCCATTTTGTGTGACTTGCAAAGGATGGAGATAGAGTTAAAGACTCCAGAGACGCATGTGACGATGGCGAATATACGAGTAGAACCGACTTTAATCGATAAAGTTAAAGCTGCTCAAGCTACAGACCTGGAGCTGATGCGTATGAGGAAGAAAGTGCAAGAGGGTGCTATGCCGGAAGCAAGAATCGATGAAGAAGGAATACTTCGAGTCAACTCCAGACTTTGTGTTCCTAACGACCCTGATTTAAAGTATAAAATCATGATGGAGGCGCACAATACACCGTTTGCAATCCATCCTGGGAGTACCAAAATGTATCATGATATTCGTCATACATTTTGGTGGAGCAATATGAAGAGAGAGATAGCGTTGTTTATCTCAAGGTGTCTAACTTGTCAACGAGTTAAAGCGGAGCATCAAGTACCAAAAGGTCCATTGCAACCACTTGAAATTCTAGAATGGAAGTGGGAGCACATTACCATGGATTTCGTTACCGGTCTTCCTAAGGTTTCTCAAGGCATAGATGCGATTTGGGTCATTGTTGATAGATTGACCAAGTCTGCTCATTTCTTACCGATACGAGAAACTTATACACTTGAACGTCTTGCTCGTATATATATAAACGAGATTGTAAGACTGCATGGTATGCCGGTATCCATAGTTTCTGATCGAGACCCAAGATTTACTTCACGATTTTGGGTTAGTTTGCAAAAACCTACGGGCACAGACTTACGATTTAGCTCGGCATATCATCCTCAGACGGACAGACAGTCGGAGAGGACTATTCAAACTCTTGAAGATCTATTAAGACTCTGTGTCCTTGATTTCAAGGGAAGTTGGGACAAGTTCTTACCATTGGTGGAGTTTTCCTACAACAACAGTTATCAAGCAAGTATTGGCATGGCTCCATTCGAAGCGTTGTATGGAAGAAAGTGTCGTTCTCCAGTATGCTGGGATGAGGTGGGTGAAGCAACATTGTTGGGACCAGAGTTGGTACGTATGACTACGGAAAAGATTCAAACGATCCGACAACGTATAAAAACCTCACAAAGTCGACAAAAGAGTTATGTTGATCTTCATCGAAAGGACGTGGAATTCAATATAGGAGATCATGTGTTGTTACGTGTTACTCCATGGAAAGGAGTTACAAGATTTGGAAAGAGAGGAAAACTCAATCCTCAATTCATCGGTCCATTTTTAATCCTCGATCGAATATGAACTGTGGCCTATAGACTTGCTTTACCGCCAAGTATGTCTCGTGTTCATAACGTTTTTCACATATCCATGTTACGTAAATATGTGAAAGACCCGAACCACATTATTGAGTTAGAACCGGACGAAATAGCGGAAGATTTGACGTATGAAGAAATTCATGTTCAAATCTTGGATAAGAAGGAACATATTCTACGCTCCAAGGTTATACCTTAAGTCAAAGTTTTGTGGAGAAACCACGATGTTGAGGAAATGACTTGGGAGTTAGAATCTGAAATGAAATCAAGGTATCCTTACCTCTTCGACATACCAGGTACGTACCCTAATTTCGAGGGAGAAATTTCATAAGAAGGGGAGGTTGTAAGACCCCAGTTTTTATAAATAAAGATGAATTTTTATAATTATTATTTTTGAATATTATGGAATAAATTTGATATAATGTTATAGTTGTGGGTAATATTTATAAATTTTGCAAAGTACGCAAGTTGTTATAAAATATTCGTTTGGTCGGGAAATATTCTTTTTGTCGGGGAATATTCGTACGACGGCACAATCATTGGTGGACCCCACAACGGAAGTATTGTCGTAGTTAGAAAACGACAAAATTATCTTTCTATAAAATAACGGCGGAGGTGTTACCGTTAAAACTGTTGAACTACTCGGTAGTAAAAGTACAGTAATACGCGTTGTTGCATAGTAGCATACGGTATTGATTATTGATGCTTACGTGAGAAGTCACTCAGCTATACTCAATTATTGCTACAGTAATTGCTGCATCATATCTCTTATATTATTGATTCAATTATTGTCACAATATCATCTGTATAATATGTTATATTATTTAAACAATAATTGAGACGACAAGTTATAAATGATTAATAATTGTTGAAAGATTAAATATGTGTTAATTAAAAATAAAATGATTTCTGGTAATTTTTTATTCAATCATTGATGTATATAGAGAGTCTATTATTAGACGTTTGTGGTAAGTTTAATTATTTATGGGGGGCCATATGTCATCATCTAAGAGTCTCTTTCATAAATAGTAATTACCTTTGTAAATAATAATTACCTTCGTAAATAGTAATTACCTTCGTAAATAGTAAATACTTTCGTAAATAGTAATAAATCTTCTATAAATAGAGGCCTAGGGCTTCATTATTTTTCATTCTATAAATTCGTTCAAGCTATAGAGAGAGAAAGTATAGAGAGAATAAGAGAAAAAGAAGAAGAGTATTCAGTTACTACACTACTGCAGTATTCAATCTCCTAATAAGGTAAGGGGTGTTATTCTTTCTCCTTGAAGAGAACTTATGTTATTCCATTCTTTGTTATTCTGTTGGAATAACCTGTAAAAGTGGCATACCCTATACATGACCTGTATACGCGGTATACCCTATACTTGGTGAAATCCTTATGTTATTCCATTCATTATTATTCTGTTGGAATAACCTGTATACGCGGAATACCCTATACTTGGTGACATCCATTTACTATTTTGTCTTTATATTTCTGTCGGAATATCCTGTCTGTGCTATACGCCGGACCTGGTTCGGTTTTTATTATTATTCTGTTGGAACATCCTGTCTGTATGTTTTACGTCGGACCTGGTTCCATTCTTTATTATTCTGTTGGAATATCCTGTCTGTGCGTTTTACGCCGGACCTGGTTCCGTTATTTATTATTCTGTTGGAACATCCTGTCGGTGTGAACTTCACCTGACTTGGTTCCGTTATTATTATTCTGCTGGAATAACCTGTTTGTGCGGTCTCTATCGCATGCATGGTGATATCTTTTGTTATTGTATTCGGTATTAATCAGTTGATTAAAATTTTGACTTCTATACTCCATGAAATTAGTGGAATATCCTTGATATTTGCGCTTCATCCAGTACCTTTCATGGAAATATTCTTCTGATCATTCTTGAATTTTATTCTACAAAACAGTATCATGTTGACAATTTGGACGTTAATAATTTCTGGATAAAATAATTCTTGAACTTGTTTTATTGAATTCTTATATCATTGTCATCATCCTCATGTTTATATTTTGTTGAAAGTCATCTGTGGCCTGTAGTGCATAAATGGACTTGGTATGATTATGACCAGGGATTATTCGGTGTAATCATGACCGTAATATTACAAATGATGTAAAAATTAAAAATCCTCATTGGCCCGTAGTGCATTGATGGACAGTTGTTGGCATGATCATGACCATTAATGAATACACAAATATTCTAGGCCGTAGTGCATGAATAATTGTGGTCGTGATACTAAAGAATATCCTTGGCCGTAGTGCAGGGGTGATTCGATGATGTGGAATATTTATTAAGCTGAGTCTCAGCTATAACAGTGATGAAAAACCTTTTAAATCATAAAAGATAGTAGTTTTTATTTTCTACTTGACTCTTTTAATGGATTGCTGGTTCCGCTGCAGTTAAACTTGATGTTTATTGTATTTTATCATTTTAACACTGTTGAAGGCTAATGATAATTTATTCTGCATTATCTTAGTCATAATATTTCTTACTGGGCTAGTTGAGCTCACCCTTTCTTTCACTGTTCTCTTCAGGAAATGAGAATATAGCTGGGACGAGTCGGGGAACGGAGTGATGGACCAGATAATAGTATTAGTAGTCCTCACTATTCTGTTAAATAGTGTGACAATAATTGTATTGAGGACTCCTTTTGAGTTTGTATGATCTCTAGTAGACAATAATTGTATTCAAACTCACAGTTGTATTTTGTCGTATTGTACACGACAGTGGTATTAGTAAGTTGTATTTGAATTCTGTACCATGTATCTGGCGACTCAAGATGGGTGATGTATACCTAATTTTGGGGGCGTCACAGAGTATGAGGAGCAGATTTTGGAGTTAAGAAGTAAAGTGGAGGAGCTAGAGACTGAGGCTAGGGAGAGGAAGTCTGATTTTTAGAAATTGAGGGACGAGGACCATTAGAGGAAATTAGCGATGTAGGAGATGGAGGTGGAGTTTCTCACTATAAGGAGGCAGGGATCTAGATGGGGACTTTGTTTCACCGATCGGTGGCTAGGAATGTAGAGTTGGCATGAAAGTTAGAAGAAATGGAGCAGCAAGAGTTGATCGAGAGGACGGAGAAGGAGGCTCTTCGTACTCAGTTAGAAATGGAGGTGATGGATTGGATTCACTTCGAGGAGAAGTGGGAGGAAGCCAATGATAGGGCAAATAATCTAGAGGATGAGGTGCGGTGCAAGAGAAGGAAGATGAACAAGATGGGCTATGCTCTACGCATGGCCATGGAAAGATTGATTAATGGGGTAAATCACTACCCAGCTGAGCAAGGACAGACTCAACATACCATAAGCTGAGACATGGTGGTGCACATTACTCAGAAGGAATACCAGAGCACCGTGGAGCGTGGGATGTTAGATTGAGTCTAGAGAAAGAAGCTTAGTAGTTGTAGTATTTTATTTATGTGTTGTTTAAATTATTGTTGTTAAATCTCAGTCTTTGTGTAAAATGTGAGAGAGTTGTAAACCCCCAAACTTTTGAAAAATGTTAAAGAGGTAATATGTGAGTGTTGTCCCCGTCTTTTGTGATAAAAGGGGATATGTTTTTGTCATTTATAGAAGTATGCTAGAAACGAACATGTAATTATAACCATTTGGCATATGAATATAAATGATATTGTTTCTGGAATGTGTTATAAATATTATTCTTATTAAAGAAATGACTAAAGTAATATAATTAGATAATAATAGAAATTTTATGATATATAAACATGCAGCCCAGATGTAGAATAACTGCACCAGAAGAGTCGGTTAATAATGAGAGAGGACCAGTAGATCTGATACAGAGGCTTGTAGATTTGTTTGGAAAAGCTCTTAGGGGAAGAAATGAACCAGTACCACCCGTTCCCCAAGTACTTCCAGTCAAAAACTTTAAGGATTTTATGAGTATAGGACCTCCGAAATTCGTATGCACTATCGATCCGATCGTGGCTCAGACGCGGATCAAAGAGATGAAGAAGGCTTTCACCATCGCTCGTGTGGGTGAAAACTAGAAAACGGCATTTGAAATCTACATGATGAAAATCGAAGCGAACTACCGGTGGGAGGCAAATCAGCAGAGAGCGGGAGAAGGGATAGTCACTTGGGAAAGGTTTAAGACTTTGTTCTTCGAGAATTATTTCCCGAAGAGCATGAAAAATAAGATAGATGTAAAGTTTTTAGAACTTAAGTAAGGAGATATGACGGTGGTGAAGTACGTGGCTAAGTTTAATGAACTAGCCCGGTTTGTTGAACACCAGGTGGTAGATGAAGAGAGGAAAGCTAGGCGTTTTGAACAAGGACTGAAGCCTTGGTTGTTTAAAAAGGTATTGGTTCTTCAGATTAATTCTTTTACAATATTGTTGGAAAAGGCTATTATTGTAGAGGTAGGAAGTGAAGCTTTAAGTCAGTATAACAAAGAGAAGAAGGGAAAGAGCACCGGTGGAGAGAACCAAGGAGGAAGTAGTAGCGGAGGTAGTAATTTAGGAAAAAGGAAGTGGGAGAACAACAACAACAAGAATCCCAACAATCAAGTAGAAAAGTTTTGAGGAGAGTTTAAGAAGGTGGAAGGATGCCCAAAGTGTGGAAGGAATCACTAAGGCGAATGTTGGAAAGGGCGCAGTGTATGTTACAACTGTGACCAAGAGGGACATTATGCTCCAAACTTCTCGAAGCAACGTATTCAGTGACATAAACACATAGATTATCAACTCTTACAATAATTCATCATCAACAACTAACAAACCCTAATTTTTGGAGATTTTGGAGGAATCGAAGTAAGGAGAGAGGAACACGAAGATTGCAGATTGAATTGAAGAAAATGGTGGTTCTATTTACTATTTTTCTTTATTCAATTTCAGTTTTGTAATTAGGATGTTTATTTCTTTGATATTTTCAGTATTTAATTCATTAGTCATGAACTAAATTATCTTATTAAGCCTATGATAGATCTTTATGTGTTATGAGGATTTACATGTTAAAAGTTTAATTCAATGATGCTATTTTTAGTTCATCTATTATGATTTGTGCGCAATCTATGAGTTTCTTGATCACCAATTCTTTGTGAACTTGTATGAATTTGAGAGATAAAATATGGGTTTAGACTTAGTCATAATATCATGTGTTTGTGATTTCTATGTTTTGATGGGATTCATAATTTATGTTTAGGATAGAGATATACCTATGCATCGCATGTAATCTTATGAGAACTTAGGATTAAACCTTCTTTAATTATAATTCACATAGAGATATAGTGAATTGGTTAATTAGGGTGTTTAGCTTAATTCTATCATATGTGGATTGACGTTAATATGGGTATAGTACATCGAGAGATGGTTATATCTACTTTCGTGTTCTTGATTAATGAACTGGAATAGTTAAATTGAATAAAAAGGAAGTGTGATAATCTGAGTGAAGCATAAAGTGAAGTTGTAGTCTTAATTATTCATCATCTAATTAAAATTTGTGGTAGTTAGTTGCTTTTATTTTATTTTATTTTGTTTAGTAGTTTTTCATTAATTTTGTCATTAAATCATTTAGTTTAATAAAATTGAGATAATACAAAGCTGGTAATTATTAGATTAAAATTGATATTTATCTCTATGGGAACGATACTTTATTTATCATTATATTACTTGTTGATCACGTATACTTACGTGCTATGCTTAATTAGATTACACCCAACAAGTTTTGGCACCATTACCGGGGACAAATAATTAATTTTATTATTTTTAATATTAGTTTAATTATATCAGTTTTAGTTAAACATTTTTCTTTTTCTTTTTATTTATTTCTTGTTTCAGGTTGTCTTGGATAGTGTATGAAAACTCGGTCAAAGAAGCCAGGTTTATTTCCCTACGAGGATAATATCAAAAGAAGGTTTCAGCGGTTGAGTAAGTGTATTAAAGAGACTAGGGAGAACTTTGAGAAGCAAGAAACAATGGTTGCGGAAGATCAGAAAGCACTTAAGGATTATGCCACACCAACGGTAACCAGAATTAAGTCGAGCATTACTAGGCCTGTGATTACTCATAATAACTTTGAGATAAAGCCTGACACAATTCAGATGATTCAGAATTTGGTACAATTTTGGGGATTGGCAAATGATGATCCAAACGAGCATCTTGTGAGCTTTCTGGAGATATGTGATACCTTTAAGTACAATGGGGTATCTGATGATGCAATACGGCTTTGTTTGTTCCCATTTACACTGCGAGATAAGGTAAAGAGCTAGTTACATTCACTAACGTCAGGATTAATCACTACTTTGGATGACTTAGCTCAAAAGTTCCTAGCAAAATTCTTCCTACTGACAAAGATTGCGAAGATGACGAATGAGATTACAACATTTAAACAGTAGCATGGGGAGTCACTGTATGAAGCTTAGAAAAGATATAAAGAATTGATGAGGAAGTGTCTGTATCACGGATTGCCCAAGTGGTTGCAGATGAATACTTTCTATAATGGGCTGAACAGTAATCTTTGGACTAGTATAAATGCAGTGTCGGGAGGAGCTTTTATGGCTAAGAGATTTGAGGAGTCTTATGACTTGATTGAGACTATGGAAGCTAACAATTACAAGTAGCCAACTACAAGAATGACTCAACCTAAGGTTGCTGAAGTGTTAGAGGTGGATGGAGTTACGGTTTCGGCAGCTCAGATTTCAGCACTATCGAAGAAAATGCATGCCCTCACAGAAGTACAGGTTCAGTAGGTGGCTTATGTGTGTGAATTATGTGCGGGGGAACATCCGACAGAGAATTGTACTATAAATCCGACAACAGTTCAATTTGTAGGTAGCTATAATCGACCTCCTAATCCATACCAGAATACCTACAATCCAGGGGTAAGGAACCACCCAAACTTCTCGTAGAGCAATAATCAAAATCAGCAACAAGCTCCACGACCATCTTATCCCCCTGGATTTCAAAATCAGCATCAATAGTCAGCCCCATAACATTAAAAAAGTCAGATTTGGAGGAACTAATGTTGAAGTATATATTCGGTAATGAAGCGGCCATTAAAATGAAAGCGACCTCGATTAAAAATTTGGAAAACCAGATGGGACAACTTGTGATGGCCTTGAATAATAGACCTTAAGTGACTTTACCAAGTGACACTGAGAAGAATCTAAGGGGAAATCACGAGCAGTGTCAAGCTATCACATTACAGAGTGAAAAACATCTAGAGGGGCAAAATGCAAAAAAATTGCCAAGAAAAGATGTTAAAGATAGTGAAGAAATGGTGGTTGAAGAAAATAAGGGTGAAGACAGACAAGTAGATAAGGAACAGGTTGATGTTTTACCAGTTGTCTATCCTCCACCACCATTTTAGCAAAGGGTTCAAAAGTAGAAGCTAGACAAACAATTCTATAAGTTTTTGGAAATCTTTAAAAATCTACAGATAAATATTCCATTTGCAGAAGCCTTAGAACAGATGCCGAGCTATGCAAAGTTTATGAAGGGTATTTTATCAAGGAAGAAGTTGGAAGATTATGAGACTGTTGCATTGACGGAGGATTGTAGTGCGATACTGCAAAGGAAATTGCCTCCTAAGTTGAAGGATCCGGGTAGTTTCATCATTCCTTGCACAATTAGAAACATGACCTTTAACAAATGTTTGAGTGATTTAGGTGCGAGTGTGAATCTCATACCATTATCTGTGTACACTCAGTTAGGTTGGCCGGTATCGAAACCAACAAACGTCTCACTATAGTTGGCGGACAGATCAGTTATTTATCCGAGGGGGATTGTTGAAGATATGTTGGTAAAGGTGGATAAGTTTATATTTCCAACAGATTTCATCATCCTTGATTATGAAGAGAACAAGAACATCCCAATTATCTTAGGGAGGCCATTCTTGGAAACTGGGAGGACTCTCATTGATGTGAAAAAAGGAGAGTTAACAATGAGAGTAAAAGACCCGTGACGCCCCCAAATCTAAGTACTTGAAACCCGAACTTGGTGCTACACGATATCATTTCTTTGAGCGGAATAATAATAATATAAATAACAAACTTAATATACATATTAGAGTTATCTAATCCCAAGTACGCGACCTTTAAAGCATTTCATTACATGATAGTTAATAATTATTATCGTCTTAATAAAGACTTACTATTACATAAGATACCATAAAACTTACTCTGTCAGCTTTCCCTTTCCTTTGACATTGTTAGAACCTTCAGGTCGCTCATGCTTAGCTGAAAATATTTAAATTTAAAGCAAGAATGAGAATTTAATTGCCCAACAAGTTATATCAATTAACAAAGATTAGATGAAAGAAATAAATGTCTTCTTTGAACTGCACTTCTACAACGAGACAACAGTTGTGAAGTAAACTGAAATAATATTGAACAATATCTCAATTCTATTTCATTTTTGAAACTACGTACTGACTATGAATGGATAATATTCGACAGACTATGAACTTTGTTTTCAATTTTTAAAAAGGTTTTACATAAATTCATCCTCAAACCGTCATGACTTACGGGTACGGAGGGTGATCAACTCGTTATAAATTGTATTGATTAATACTACTTGTTAGAACAATATTTTTGTTCATTATATCCGCGTTTGGCGTACAAAAGTTTCTCAGATTCGGGATGTTCATACTTAGTCTGGAATCCGAACCAAAACAATTCGGTTGGATAACAATAAGGTTCTATCATGTTCAACGATATTTTTAAATATGTCTAGCCGAGTCAAATAGCTTAGACGACTTTTAATTAACATATACATACTAGAATCCAATAAGTATGTATCAACAAGTACAACAATTATCCAAGTGAGGACACTTGCATAACCAAACTTAGCTATTAACGAACAAGGTATATATCTTGATCATACAGTAATACTGTACTGGTAAACAATAAATGAATAGAGTTCGAGAACATACATGAATACAAAGGTTTAGATACATGATCAATAACACTAGAGTTCTAAAACTTGTATAACAAGGATATAGTTTAGAAACTTGTTTACACATGTCCATTTCATAAAGTAAATGCAAAGGGTAGGATACTTGCCTGATCTGCTGCTTACAACTACACAACTTAGTTCTATCTTTTATACAAAAACCTATCATTAATAAATTATTCTTTTGATTAGAATAATACATCGTAACACATAGTACTGCTATTTGCAGTCATCACATAGCTTGAGTACATTGTCACGTATTTATATCAGTCATTAGAACATAAACAATTACTTATAAAGTCAAACTATGTAGGTCCGGATCAATTTCGGACTTAATTTGGTGTATCGACGGCTTTATCGGATAATTATCGAGTTTATTTTTAATTAAACTCTATTTTGTAGCTTCAATGTTATTTTAGATAATTCAAATATCAGTCATATTATTTTTCAGTGGCTTGCAATAGTTTTCAAATATTTATTATCATTTATCATGATTTTTTAAACATTGAAATCCTTTTTAAATAATTTAAATACTGAATAATCTTACTATCATTAACATTTAAATAGTATCATATTATTAATGAAGTCCTTGCTAAAATATTAAAGTTATTTATAATAACTAAAAATATTTTTAAAACATTATTATTACCCTTAAATGATTTTCAAAAAATTTAAAATTATTTGTAAATAATTACCATTAGTATTTAAATATTAATGTATTATTCATCAAAATAATAAAAATCATTTATTATAACTTAAAATATTTTTAAATCATTTATATCATTTTTAAATCAATAAAACCATTTTAAAACTATTTATTTAATATAATTATTTAATAAATCTAATATTATTAATATTAAATTATTAATGAAATATTTTTAAACTCTTTATTCTCATTTAAAATGATTTTTATAATATTAAAATCATTTTTAACTAATTTATTTAATAAATTTATTAAATAAATTTAATATCACTAATATTCAAATAAATAATAATATTAATGAAAAATATTTTGAATTATCAAAAGTTAATTTTTATAACTTAAAATAAATTTTAAAACTAATTTTGAAATTTTTAGAAATTAATTTCTATTTTTAAATGATTTTTGGAAATTAATTTAATTAATATTAATATAACTGTCTCTAAAGCCTTTAGCGATAGTAACTATCGTTTTTGGTGTGAGACCCCAAATTTTATAAATAAAGATTTAAATTTCTCGAAATATTTTTTTTTGAATATTATGGTGTAGATTCGATATAATGTTATAGTTGTGGGTAATATTTATAAATTTTGCAAAGTATGCAAGTTATTATAAAATATTCGTTTGTTCGGGGAATATTCTTTTTATCGGGGAATATCCGTACGACGACACAATCATTGGTGGACCCCACAACGGAAGTATTGTCGTAGTTAGAAAATGACAGAATTATCTTTTTATAAAAATAACGACGAAAGTGTTACCGTCAAAACTGTTGAACTATCCGGTAGTAAAAGTACAGTAATACGCGTAGTTGCATAGTAGCACACGATATTAATTATTGATGCTTACGTGAGAAGTCACTCAGTTATACTCAATTATTGCTACAGTATTTGTTGCAGTCTATCGCATGCATGGTGAATTCTTCTGTTATTCCATTCTTTATTATTCTGTTGAAATAACCTGTCTATGTGGATTACTGCATGGATGATGAATGATCTTTTGTATTCATATGAATAGTATTTTTATTCAAAAGGGGTTTCTGCCAGGGGTAGTTTCATAATTTTTCTGACCCTAAAAAATTCTAGAAAAATTTGAAATAATAATTTGATGAGTTTTCTAGATTGTCTCCAAAAATGGCGATTTTTGGATGTATAGATTAAGAGTTATGGATTTTATGGGAAAAGACTATTTTAAAAGTAAACTCTTATAACTTTTTGTGGTTAACTCCAAATTTGGTGAAATTGTTATTGGGTGTACATGTATATAACAGGAGTATACCCTGTAAATTTCGAAATTTTTGGACAAAAGTACAATTTATGATAAATGTCTAAATATTCGGCAGTTTTGGCCATATGAAAAATAATAAATGAATTTTAAAAATTCTGAGAAAAATATATGTTCAATATGAGACTATATTCTGCTAAATCCCAGAAAAGAAATATTTTTGGGACTGATTAGGTATTTTTCATGAAAATGAACTAGTTATGAGTAATTGAATTAAATATGTTATGTAAAGTAACAAAATTAGAAAATAGGATTTTATGGCTTGGGAATCTTATATAGGGTATATGCAGATTTTTGAAGAGGGATTTGATCATTGGTGATGAAATCTTATGAGTATGACATTTTTGAATGATTAAATGCATTATTTGGTAAAGTGTAAACAATTGAAATAAATTGTTTATAAGTTTAAGAAGTGATTAAAATATTGTTATAATATTAATAATATTAGATGATGGGTTTATTAAGTGATTGATAATATTTGGATAAATTTAAAGTCTTTAATATTTATCCTTATTTTCGTTTGATTAATGCTTATATCATTGTCATCATCCTCATGCTTATATTGTGATGAAAGTCATATTTGGCTTACGTGCATAGATGGACTTGGTATGATTATGTCCAGGGATTTTTCGGTATAATAATGACCGTAATGTAACAAATGATGTGGTAAAAGTTCTCATTGGCCAGTAGTGCATTGATGGATAGTTTTTGGTATGATTATGATCAGGGATTATTCGGTATAGTCATAACCATTGATGATTTAATGAATATCCTTGGCCCGTAGTGTAGAGATGATTTGATGATGTGGTTTATTTATTAAGCTGAGTCTCTGCGATAAAAATGATGAAAACATTTTTAAATCATAGAAGATAGCAGATATCATTCTCTACTTGACTCTTATAATGGATTGCTTATTCCGCTGCAGTTAAACTTGATGTCTATTGTATTTTATCAGTTTAACATTGTTGAAGACTAATGATAATTTATTCTGCATTATCTTAGTCATAATATTTCTTACTGGGCTAGTTGAGCTCACCCTTTGTTTCACTGTTCTCTTCAGGAAATGAGAATATAGCTGGGACGAGTCGGGGAACGGAGTGACGGTCCAGATGATAGCATTAGTAGTTCTCACTATTCTGTTAAATAGTGTGATAATAAATGTAATGAGGACTCCATTGAGTGTGGATATTGTCTAGATGATAATATTTGTATTAAAACTCATAGCATATGTTTTATCGTATATCACATGACATTTATATAATTAAGTTTGTATTTGTATTCTATACCATGTATTTGACGACTCAAGATGGGTGATGTATACCTGTTTTGGGGGTGTCACATTTGGTATTCTTGAGCCTTAAAAATATTCAAAGTCAGTGTCTTGGTGCCATGTTTGACCAACTTTAAATCCATTGTTCAAAGTGTTTTTGAGCTAGCTAATGGTTAGATCTTGTAGTATTGATGAAATACTACAAGATCCAATCATCACATAAAGGAGATCTAAGCTTGCAAAAGTCATTTCAGAGATGTTCTTCATTTTTTTGGGTTACCCAGAAAATAAGAACAGTTCAAGTGTTCACTTTTGGGCTTCCACAACTTGCTTTTCAGGTATATTTTGGTGTTTTAAGGGTTTCAGATTGTATTCCACATGTCAAGGAACATATCTATTACATTAAGTCGGTCTAATCACATCAATATCTCAAGATCTAAGCTGATCAAACCTAGTCAGAACTCATGTTCTTGAGTTTTTTGGAATTTCCAGAAAACGTATTTCGTGATCAAACTGCCTACTTTGACCGTCAACTACATTCATCCTGTTTGTTGTGTAAGTGTTCTAAAGGCATGAATATGTAGTCCATATAACATACTATAACATGGATACAATAACAAAAAAAAATCACATAAAATTCAGAGCCCATAAATATGTTGTCAGACGTTTCTGGGTAAATTCTGGGTTACCCAGAAACAGAAAGTCATGGCCGGTCAATGCACTTTAACTATCCATAACTTGAAATCTATACATGATATAAGCATGATTCCAGTTCTAGATCACATCCCTCATAGCATATTACAAGTCCAATATATCAAACAAGCAAAATCATAAACATATCTAGATTTATGGCCTCTGCCATTCGGTTGTTATGCCATAAATCAGAGGCCATAAATCTAGGGTTCTTGACAGTTTTGAAAAACATGATTTTTGAGCATTTTGATGTTATGGATCTATGATGTAACATCATAGATCACTAAATAACATCCTATAACATATGATTAAACACAAAAACACAAGATCTAACATAGCATACAAGATTAAAGTTTGGGTTTAGGGTTATACCTCACTTTGATCTAACTTGAATCTTGAGTTCCTAAACTGATAATGCTAGGGACTTGTTTTAGGACCGATCCACTAAAGGATTTCGTGGGTTTAGAGAGAGAGGGACTTGGTTGTGGGTATGAGCACAAATTAACTAGTTTTGTGAATTTTCTCTCTCTTAATCTATAAATATTTTTATGAAATGAACTTGGTTGGCATGTGTCAATAAATGGATGATTTGTATTGATTTTAGTCACATGGGATATCTAGGGTTTGTGAACAACTCATTATATGGCAAGATTTGCAAGCTACCTTATTAAAATAAATCCAAAAATGCTATTTTAGCAAACTAACAAAATATTTAAGGGTATTCTTGTCCATGGTACTTGAATCTAAGGTTTAATCAATAGATTTTAACCCTTAAGGTTTTTCAAATAATTTCTAGGGTTTGAAAAATTACGTTTAAAGTTTAATAAAATTTTAGTTAGAACACACTAATTAAAATTAGGGTTTTTTAATAGAAAATTAGGGTTTTATAAAAATTAGAGTTTCTTGATATTATTAGGGTTCGTAAATTATAAATTATGGTTTCCTAATAATTATCCATAATCAGATAATATAGACACTTTTATTTAAATACCAACATAATCAATTATTATGTTAATATTTAAATATAATAAATAATTAAATTCTTAACATATATGTGTCAACGTCGAGATTTTTAGTGTCCCTCTTCTGTTCTTGTCTTTTGGTGTTCTCATGTTAGGTGAGATTTATTTGAAAAAATAAGTTGTGAAAAGGTTCGACATTTATATGTCGACGATTGGACTGTAAGAGTTTCCAGTTGGTATTTTTAAATGGTTGCACCAACTCAACCGAGAAAAGGTTTGACCATTGACCACGTGATGTAACACTGTTAAACTGGTCTGTGAAACCGAGATTCGTTAGGGTCCGGGGACTTGCTTATGCGGAGGGAAGGTGTTTGGCACCCTCGACATCCGTGTTACCACATTGATCGCCATTTTTCAATTAAACTATTATATGAATGTGTGTGTGTATGGGTCAATGTACAATTATTTGGAAGTAGTGCTATGCCTCGTTCGCATTTATATACAAAGGGTTTGAATTTGTGTAAAAATTCAGTTTTAAACAAGATATATCAGTGATGTTTTGTAAAAGAGGTTTTTCAAACCCTGTGCTCAATAGTAATTGAGGCCTTTGATACTTCCATTTTATTAAATGTTCGACTTAATTGCTATTATTTTTGAGATACGAAGCATGTAGCGTCCCCAAATTCGGGCCCTAAATCACCACGAATCTGGTACACCAGTTCTAACTATTACGAAAGATATAAACATAAATTGTTTATACATTAAATATTATACACTATCCCCAAGGCCGAGAACCTTCACTTAAAGCCTGAATCAATATCCTATTTAACATACAATGTTATTATTATACAATACTGTTACAAATCTAGTTGCACACATAATCCCAAGCTGAACTTAACTTTAACTTTTCCTTGTATCTGACGTATTCGCCATAATCTGCAATGTTTATCATGATATAGCAAGGGTGAGCAATAAGTTTGCCCAGCAAGTTTAAGTTCAATAAATTAATGATATATCATGATGGAAAGATTTTGAATAATAGCTGGCTAACATTCAACAATATAATTGTGAACTAGCATGGACAAATTTTCATAGCTGAACCAACATTGAACATAAACATATTAGTTATATCTGGACCGAATGGTAATGAAGGTGATCATCCTTTCATACCCTATGAACTCATACAATATGCACACAGTGCGATTTAACAATTCATAAACATGGTATAATCAATAATGATTTACCATAAATATATTTGAATAAGTATAACTCACGGTTGAGTTAGAGAGAACTTGCCTGTACCGTTGATTACCGTTACGAAATATAACTTAGCTTTATCCGAAGACCTAATATAGATAATACCGATCTCCAAATATTAGAATAATATCATCACAGTATAAAATAACCTGAACACATTATCATATAATCCTATCAGTCTATACAGCACATAAGACCTAATATCAAGTAAAACAATTGCTGTCTGAGTTGAGTTTGATACTATTATGACTTCCCGATAGCCTAGTCGGACAATTGTCGAGTTTAAGTTCAATTAAACTCTGTCAAAACACTTAACAATTATCTTAGATAATTATATTATCAATCAAAATAATTTTTCCAAGTCTCAATAAAATTTTCAAGTAATTATTACCATTTATCATGATTTTCAATCATTAATATCATATTTATATGATTTAAATACCACTTAATTCTATTATCATTAGTATTTATTTAATATTAAATATTAATGAAATCCTTGACATAATATTATAATATATTTATAATATCTCAAAGTATTTTTAATACTTTATTATTACAATTAAATGATTTTAAATTAATTAAAACTATTATTAATTATCTACCAATAATATTAAAATATTAATATTTTTCATGATAAAATATCAAAAGTTATATTTTATAACTTAAAATATTTTTATACCACTTAAATAATTTTTTATATGATTTTTAAATCATTAGTTCTATTTTTCCATAATTTATTTAATAGATTTATTAAATGAATTAATTAAAATTAATAATAATTTATTAATGAAATTTATCACAAAATATTAAAAGTCATTAAAAATAACTTAAAATAATTTCTTATACCATAATATAATTTTAAATAATTTTTCAAGTATTAAAATCATTTTAAAGTAATTTATTTAATATTATAATTAAATAAATTAAATACCATGAATATTCCAAAAATATTAAATATTAATGAAATATATTCAAAATAATTAAAAACCTATTTTTAGACTTTAAAATAATTTTTAAGAATTTATTATGTATTTTTAATAATTAAAAACTCTTTTTCTCAATTTATTACATAAAATAATTAATTTCCATAAATAATGTGACACCCCCAAAATATGTATACATCACCTATTCTGATTCGCCAAATACATGGTACAGAATACAAATACAACTTAATTATACAACAGTTGTATAAAATACGATATAACATAATCTAAGAGTTTTAATAAGAATATTGTCATCTAGACAATATCCACACTCAATGGAGTCCTCATTATATTTATTGTCACACTATTTAACTGAATAGTGATGACTACTAATGCTATCATCTGGACCGTTACTCCGTTCCCTGACTAGTCCGGCTACGTTCTCATTTCCTGAATAGAATAGTGAAAGAAAGGGTGAGCTTAACTAGCCCAGTAAGAAATATTATGACTAAAATAATGCAGAATAAATTATCGTTAGCCTTCAACATTGTTAAACTGATACAATATAACAAACATCAAGTTTAACAATAGCGGAACAAACAATCCATTAAAAGAGTCAAGTAGAGAATAAAATCTACTATCTTTTATGATTTAAAAGGTTTTTCATCACTTTTATCGCTAGGACTCAGCTTAATAAATAATCCACATCATCCCTGAACTACGGCCAATGATATTCATTAGTATCACAACCACAAATTGTCCATGCACTACGGGCCAAAGATATTCGTGTATTCATCAATGGTCATGATCATGCCAACAACTCTACATCAATGCACTACGGGCCAATTAGGACTTTTACTGTGACAACCCGAGAATTAGACAATTTATTAAAATCTTAAATGATTGATTTAAGGTCAAATATTAGACCTAGATAGAAAATAAGTGTATGCGTTTGATGTTATTTGGAAGGAATTTTGAGGATTTCAAAATTCTGTGAAGGATTTAGGTGAATTATTCAGGATTAAGGATTTATGTGAATATGTTCTGTGTTTATGATTATGTATGTGTTCAGAATGTGGTTAAGGGTCATGGGTTGACTAGATAAATTATATTTGTGACAAACCCTAAGTTTATATTAAGAACGTCAACGTTCAGTTAGAAAGCCCTAACGTCTGATAAGAAAACCTAGAAATCGGTTCTGGAAACCCTAGTTTCAGTTTCGGGAGTCCAAAACCCTAATTCGGATTTTAAAAACCCTAGATTGGGAATGCAATGCTATATATAAGGTTTAACGTTATTAATTATAAATTAATTAGGAAAATCCCTAATGAATTACTGGAAACCCTATTTGAGTATTAGAAAACCCTAATACCATATCTGAAAATCCTAATTTCAGATTTCGAATATTTGAAACCCTAATCTGGGAATATAATAGAGAATTATAATGCTCAAGTGATTTAAATTATAAGCTTAATAGGGTAAAGCTTAACTATTTAGAAAACCCTAATTTTCAAAATTTGAACCCTAATTATTCTGTTTGAAACCCTAAATCGGGATATTAAAACCCTAAGTGGGAAGCTTGAAGTTAAGTATAGAGTTTCTATGTTATTAATTGTAAGTATAATTAGGAATAACCCTAATCGATTAATTGGAAAGCCCTAATTTCTAATGTAGGAAACCCTAGCATGTAATTAGAGAAAACCTAATTATTAGCTTATAGAATGTAATGTTAATTAGGAAGCTTTAACCATAATTTGCAAGCTGGAATGAGATTAGTAAACTTTACTGTAGTTAGGGAACCCTAATCAAAGAAAAGAAGATTTCCATATTTGCCCTTAATACACAACTCTAGATTTAGAGCTTATGAAACCCTAGGGTCAAACCCTAAGGGTTAAAACTTAATAGGTGTGAGAAGCTACCAAAGTACCATGCACTTTATGAGCCAAATAACCAAAATGCCCTTTTAGCATTATTTAATAAGATAACTTGTGTAGATTGCCATAACTTTAGTTGGTGACCAACCTTTGCTAGGCATGTGGTCTGTGTGCTAGCCTTTAATCATCAACCATCAACCATCTAGCATCCTATAAATACATTGGACCTAAGATCAAAGTTCAAAAGTAAGCAAAATTCACTTACTTTATTTTTTCAAGCTAGCCAAACCTTCTCTCTCTCTCCCATCCGAAATTGTAGAGTGAGAGTGACTAATAAGCTAAGCCAAGATCATGTGTTAGCTTGCCAAGAACAAACACCAAAGATCAGATTCAAAAATTGAGCATTTATGAGGTATAAACCCTAATTCTAGAAATCCTTAGATCTGTTGTTAGATATTATAGTTTTATGTTTAAATGTGTAGTATGTAGCATATATTAGTGATCTGGGTTTTAATATCACAGATCCATAACACCTAGATGCTCGGAATTGATGTTTTTAGAAATCTGAAAATCTGGGAAAAAGGCGCCTGACAGCCGAATGTCAGAGCCCATAGATTCATATGTATTAGTTGTTTGTTGTGTTTTATCTTTTGGATATGTAGTCTGCCATGTGATCTTTAATCTGAGACTTGAATCAACCTCATAGAATGTCTAGATCATGAGTTATTGGTGGTCAAAGGTCGTTGACCGACCATGACCAACTGAGTTTCTAGGCAGCCCAGAAACCCAGGTGGGTCTGACAACAATTTTCGAGCCTCAGATCTTGTTGTGTGTTAATAGTTTGGTCAAGTTGTTGTTTGTTTATTGTAGTCTGGTATGTAGACTACATGTTTAAGTTTCCAGATCACTTAGATCATAACTGTAATGACCAGAAATTAAGGTCAAACTAGAGTTGACCGTCTGTTTTGAAGAATTCTGGGTAAACCCAGAATTCGGCTAAGAACAGTCCTGGCATGCCCTTTAACCGGCTTAAATATTGAGCTGGTTATGTTGTTAGACTGATATAATGTTACGAAGTTATAATCTGACATTATGACTACAAGTGAGAACCTTTATATCACACGAAAAATACATAGACTGCAAACTATAGGGACCAAAGTATGTACCTCGATTCTGGTAAACCCAGAAAAACGAAGAATAAGCCTGACAAGGAATTCAATAGCTTATAATTTTCTGTTGAATGATAGGATTTGTAGAACACAAGTTGGACATTGTAGTATTGCATGACAGCTTCATAATACATGTCTTATTTTACCCAGAAACATGAAGATCATAAATTTATAAGTGGTCACAACCTTCGCGTCATTGGTAGGTGATGCTATAGCTTCTACCCACTTCGACACGTAGTCCACCGCTAGAAGTATATAGGAGTTACAGAAAGATGGTGGAAATGGTCCCATGAAGTCAATTCCCCAAACATCAAACAATTCGACTTCCAGGATCATATTAAGTGGCATCTCGTGTCGCTTTGATGTATTACCAACTCTTTGGCATCTGTCACATTTTAATGAAAACACACGGGCATCTTTGAAGAGTGTTGGCCAGAAAAATCCACATTGAAGCACTTTAGCTGCCGTTCTTTCTCCCCCAAAATGTCCACCATAGTCAGATGCATGACATTGGTGTAGAATACTCTCCATTTCAACTTCTGGGATGCACCTTCTTATTACTTGATCGCCACATTGTTTAAATAAGAATGGCTCATCCCATAAATACTGTTTCACGTCATGGAGAAATTTCTTCTTCTGTTGGCTTGTCAAATCAGGCGGAAACACCTTACTGACAATGAAATTTACATAATCTGCATACCATGGTGTATCCATCCTTACCGCAAATAGCTGTTCATCCGGAAAAAATTCGTTGATCACTGTTGTGTCATTTTTCTTTAGTTCTGAATTCTCTAACCGTGATAAATGATCAGCAACCTGATTTTCTGTTCCTTTTCGGTCCCGGATCTCCAAGTCAAACTCTTGTAGCAATAATACCCATCTAATTAATCTTGGCTTCGCGTCTTTCTTTGCTATTAAGTACTTAATTGCCGAATGATCCGTAAACACAATCACCTTTGTTCCAATCAAATATGAGCAAAATTTATCAAATGCATAAACAACTGCTAATAGCTCCTTCTCGGTAGTAGTATAATTCAGTTGAGCATCTGTCAATGTTTTACTAGCATAGTATATAGCATGAAAAATTTTATCCTTTCGTTGGCCAAGAACTGCACCAATCGCATAGTCGCTAGCATCACACATTAATTCGAACGGTATAGTCCAATCTGGTGCTATGATTACAGGTGCGGTAACAAGTTTCTTCTTTAACACATCAAACACTTCTAGGCATGCTTGATCAAAGTTGAATGAGACATCCTTCTCCAACAGATTGCACAGTGGTTTTGTGATTTTGGAGAAGTCTTTTATAAATCGTCTATAGAAACCAGCGTGTCCCAAGAAACTTCGAATACCCTTTACAGAAATTGGTGGTGGCAGGTTCTCAATGGTTTCGATTTTTGCTCTATCAACCTCAATTCCTTTTGATGATACTCGGTGACCCAAGATTATCCCTTCTTGCACCATAAAATGACATTTCTCCCAATTCAAAACCAAATTCGTTTCCATGCAGCGTTTGAGCACAAGTGTGAGATTTTCCAAACAATAATCAAACGAATCCCCAAAAACTGAAAAATCATCCATAAATACCTCAAGATTTTGTTCAACCATATCTGAAAAAATAGCCATCATACACCGTTGAAACGTCGCTGGCACATTACATAACCCAAAAGACATTCTGCGAAAAGCAAAGGTGCCATATGGGCATGTGAATGTTGTTTTCTCCTGATCCTCGGGTGCAATGGCAATTTGGTTATAGCCCGAATATCCATCCAGGAGGCAATAATACTCGTGCCCTGCAAGCCTGTCCAACATTTGATCTATGAATGGTAGAGGAAAATGGTCTTTACGAGTGGCCTTATTCAACTTCCTGTAATCCATACACACTCGCCAACCAGTAACTGTTCGCGTTGGGATCAATTCATTCTGCTCATTCGCAACTACTGTCATTCCCCCTTTCTTTGGCACGCATTGAACCGGACTTACCCATGAGCTATCTGAGATAGGGTAGATAATTCCAGCATCCAACCATTTAATGATCTCCTTTTTAACGACTTCCTTCATGATTGGATTAAGTCTTCGTTGTTGTTCAATCGTTGGTTTCGTTTCGTCTTCCAACAAAATCTTATGCATACAAATTGATGGGCTTATCCCCTTGATATCTGCAATAGTCCATCCAAGAGCAGTCTTATATTGTCGAAGTACCCTTAGTAGCTTTTCTTCTTGAACCTTATCAAGTGATGCAGAAATAATGACTGGCAAGGAAGAAGAACCAAGGTAAGTGTACCGGAGGTGGTTAGGCAATGGCTTAAGTTCCAAAGTAGGAGGTTCTTCTATGGATGATGTCACCTTTTCATCTAGATTTCCCCGATAATCCAGAGGTTCAAATTTTTGTGGACATCGTGTGAACTTTGGAGCTGAATCTAGCATTTGGACCCATTCTATCACCATTGAATCATCAAATAATTTTTCACTAACCAATGCGGTTTCAAGAGGGTTTTCAATCACAGATTCACCAAATACCTCTTCAGTTGCTTCTTCAATAAGATCAACTCTTAAGCACTCTTCCTCTTCCGTCGGAAATTTCATAGCCTTGAAAACATTAAAAGTTACTTCTTCATCTTCAATAAATAGTTTTTAAATTATTAAAAATACATATTAAATTTTGAAAAATAATTTTAAAGCCTGAAAAATAGTTTTTAGTTATTTGGAGTATATTTCGAAAATATTTAATATTTTGGAATATAAATGGTATTTATTTATTTAATTATAATATTAGATAAATTATTTAAAAATAGTTTTAATTCATGAAAAAAATCATGAAAAATTATATTATGATGTTAGAAAATATTTTAAGTTATTTTTTGATGACTTTTGATATTTTGTGATGAAATTCATTAATATTTATTATTAATGGTAGTTAATATATTTAATGAATATATTACATAAATTATGGAAAAATAGAATTAATGCTTTAAAAATCATATAAAAATGATTTAAGTGTTATAAAAATATTTTGAGTTATAAAATATAACTTTTGATATTTTTTCATGAAAATATTAATATTTTAATATTTATAGCAATTATCGGATAATGAATTTGATTGTTTAAAAATCATAGAAATATGATTTTAAGGTATTAAAATACTTTCTGATATTATAATTATATTATAATATTATGTTATGATTTTTATTAAAATTAAAATTAAATAAATATTAATGATATTAGAATATTGTGGTATTTATGTTAATATCAGTTATTGATTTATGTTTAAAGGAAATAATTGTTGCCTAAATTTTTAATAGCACTTTTCCACGCAAGTATACGCGTTCAATTGTAATATTCAGCAAGCAAGAGTATCGTTCCCACGAGGAAATAGACTAATATTTATCAATTACTAACTCTAACGCAATTAATCCTATTTTAAACTACGAAAATTTTGTTTATGATTTGAAAATTAAACTTAACAAACTAATAATTAAAATAAGAAATTCACAAGAATAAATGCAGATTTAACAGATTAAGATTACAACTTCCCTTGGTATTTCATTTAAACTAACTTACTTCCCATTTAAAATAAATCAATTAATATGAATTGTTATCCAAGAATGCTTTATAGATATTCATGCTCTTCTTCCAAAGACACATGAACAAATCCTTCTAAATCCAATCTTTAAGATGCAGAATTATAAGGAACACCCCAATTAATCAACTCACTATATTCCTATGTGAATCAAGTTAATTAGGATTTATGCACAAATTCTTTCAATGGATACAAAAGACACATAGGTATATTCCTATCCTACATGCTAATCATATTAACCCTATTCAGATTATATGAACAGATGTTATCATATCCAGATCTCAATCTATACTCCATCTTCCAATTTTATATAGATTATCACAGTAATTGTTGGCCAAACAATTAATCAATAAGCATAAGATATAATAAACAATTCAATAAAAACTAACTTTCATTCAATGGGAAGCTTGCAATTTAAACTACATACCAAGTTCCGTTGCAATCTTAATTAAAATTTAGTTCATGATAATAATAGAGAAAAACATAATCCAGATAAATAATCCAAACATCCCAGATAGTTACAAAAGATAAAACTAGAGAAGAGAAGAAGAAACTCTGAATTTGCTCTTAAACTCTCTCTTAGATCTTCAGCCTTTGCAATTCTCCTTCGTGTTTTTCTTCCTTGTTCTCTCTGCAAATCTCTTGAAAACTTAGTTGATTCCTTGCAAAATTCGTCCCCCTTGCCTTTGTAGAGTCCTATCCTACTTGTATTGGTCTCAGCCCTCATTCAGACTCCTCTTTGGCTTCAAAAACCCACTTGACAGCTGCAAAACGCACCAATCTACGCATTAGAGCGCCTAGGCGCTCATCATAGTGCAATTCCAAGCGCCTAGGCGCTTGGCCATGTCCTCATATTTACAGAAATGCCACTCAGCTTTAATTTTCATGATTTTTGACCTTTTTCTTCTCCGAAATGACCAATTTGTCCCTACAACTCCAACCTACAACAAATAAACACAAAACACATAAAAAGATCCTAAAAACAATTAAATATAACAATAATTAAGTTTAATAATACTAGATTCATAGGTATAAAACCTACTCATCAAATACCCCCAAACTTAACCAATTGCTTGTCCCCAAGCAACACAACACAATGCAACAGCTAAATATGCAATGCAAATGCAACTATTTAAATGTCTACATTCCAGCAGTCAAACAGAACAAAATCTATTCATCAAGCCTCAGAGAAATCACAATAAACATGATAGTACATCATATCAAAACAGATTTGTAATTTCATCGTCAATCATCAAATCTTAACCTGTTATTATTGATATAGTGTGTGTGTGCTTAACATCCGTGCTAACTGATATGATGCTAAATACAACACATAATAAATCTCTTTAAAGAAATCATACAGTGTAAATTCACAAAATTCACGAACAAGCTAAAACCAACTAAAAACAAATATCCACCAAAATTTAAGAGTCCAATCCGGGATACTTATGCTCTTTTCTTTTTTTTTCTTTACGGGGGCTTTTTGCTCTTTTCCCGTTTTATTGTTTTTTTTTTTTTCATATATATACATATATATATAATTTTTTTTTTTAACCATGACTGTGCAATGTCTCATTCCATCAGGCTAACAGTGCTACCCCTTAGCGAGCTTTCGACCAACGACTCCCAGACCATATAAGACCTTAGGGCGCTAGGTTTTAAGATACCCCTTCGGGCGTACTTGCTCAAGTAACAAAGGCCCCGAAACAAAACTAGCCAGAGTATATATATATATTTTTTTTTTCATTTTTTTTTTCAAGCTTATATATCCCAAATTTTTCCCCCAAACTTAAGTTTTTATCTAAATTCAGTCATCTTCGCCTATTCATGTCTTTCATTCATTGAAACTAGCATTATCCTCTAGAAGTCCATTATGTGTCAATTTAAACTCAATCAGTCAACATAGTTGTTTATACTGTGCTATCCTTATTATATCAATTTCAAACAGGTAAAGATTCAAATCTTGACAAGAAATCACGTCAAAGTTTTAACAGACAATACTATACTTGTCTACTCAATTCCAATCTCATCACTGACCAAGACAGATTTAAACTATTTAACAGCTGGAACATGCAAATGCTTAGATTTTTTTTTTTTTTTTTTTTTTTCAATAAAAACTATAAAAACTACATGAATGCAACTAAATGCAAAACTATATGCATGAACTGAAGCTGGAAACCTACACCCCCAAACTTAAATTATGCAATGCCCTCATTGTATATAACAAATAAAATTTAAGAAATTAAGCGCTGAGGACTTCCCTGAAAGATATAAGCTTTACTCCTCGTCAGAATCTTCTTCATCTTCTTCATCTGGGGGGTATGCGGACAATGGTGGAAATTGGTAAGGAGCGGCACCTGGATTCATGCGAGCAAACATTTCAAGGAATGCTGTGCTAAAATTCTGATACACCTCCGTTTGCCGCTGAGCTAAACTATCCTGATTTCTTTCCATTTTGTCAAAACCTTCCTGAACTCGAGTGGCAACCATGTCGATTCTTCTAGTTTGATTTCTCAAATCGCGACGGATATCTTCATAAAAATTAGGAGGTTGCTCTGAACTTCCAGCTGTAGGAGGATTCTCGTGGACCTGATGACTAGGCTCAGCTGCAGGCTCGGGAGGAGCAATAATGAATCCTAATCCTCTCGGGTGTGGTGTTCCCCCACCCCATACCTTGTACTTCTTTATAAGCGAGTGGTCAATTGCAGCTAAAGGAGGCTGTATAGCTTCCTCGGCATCCCATTTCACCCCAGCTTGTTGGCATAGTCCTGTGATCAAAGATGGGTGCGGTAGTCCACCCGAGGTCCCTCCTCGAATTGCTTTGTCAATGGAATCATGAATAACTTGGCCCACATCTATAATTTTTCCTGATGCAATGCAGAAAAGCAGGGCTGCCCTTTGATTTACAACATCACTCATATGCTTACATGGCATCATCTTGGCACAAATAAATGCATGCCATGCCTTCCCATAATTGCTTAATTTGGATGCGGGGAACAACACAGCTTCATGTTGATCTGTTAATTTCCATGTCGTTCCAGGCACACACAAGGCTTGAATAATCTCACTGTAGTCTAGCTCGTGTTGCAGATATTGCATGTATCCATTGTTGGGTATCGTGTTCAAACCATAATAAGCATTTATTGACCCAAAACTGACCTCCACAGATTTACCTCGAACCCAAATTACGTTACCAACATGATCTATTGCATTTGCGTAGAATTCTTTAACAATCTTAACAACAGATGCATCCGGTTGAGCTGTGAAGTTCACCCATCTTCGACTCCCAATCATCTGTAATAATTCCCCATCTTCTATATCGGGCAATAGTCCACGCTCGGGAATTAGTGCTTTATTAGAAAGTACATTGTAATATCTGTCCGACGCTTTAGCACTTGTGAATCTCTTTTTGTCATACTTTTGGGAAGTGCCCGAAGTTTCTCCTCTTTGTCTCTTACTAGCCATGGTCTTATGTACTAAGTTCTTGGCAACCCAAATGATACTCAATGACTTAGGAGAGCCAAAATCTTCTCTGTGACAATTTATCAAACACCTTGTGTGCACAGATTTGGAACACTATTACTATGCACTCCCCCAAACTTAAATTTCACCAATTGTTGCAATTACTAAACACACTATACATCCAAGGTACTTCAAGCAACAATTTAGCGTACCCACACCCAATTGAGCCAACACAATGATAGAAACTAACTTCAAAGTACTAACCTAACTATTATCCAAGTGAATCCAAAGAATTTGCAATACAATCTTGTGTACTTACTTGGGTATAGCCAAATCTTGATGTTCAATCAAAGTTGGATGAGCAATTTGAGCCTTGAACCCTTACTTCAAGTAGATGTGGCTTGGATGCAAGTGCAATCCCGAATTGGTGAAGAAGGATGATAATATGGAACTTAGTTGCTTTGGTTTGGGTAGGGATTTAGTGTTTGATTTGGATTTGGAAGAGAAAGATTAGTTGTTTAGGCTAGATTAGATGAGGGTTTTGAGTTGTGGAGGGTTAGAGATGGAGTAGGAGAGTAAGAGAGGCTTTGAGTTGGAATGGGAGAGGAGTTGCCCGAATTGGGACTTAAGAATTTTTTTTTTTTTCATTGGAGCGCCTAGGCGCTTGGTGTGTGCACTATTTGGGCGCCTAGGCGCTTGCTTGCAGAAACTTTTGGGCGAGTGGAGCGCCTAATTGAGCCAACACAATGATAGAAACTAACTTCAAAGTACTAACCTAACTATTATCCAAGTGAATCCAAAGAATTTGCAATACAATCTTGTGTACTTACTTGGGTATAGCCAAATCTTGATGTTCAATCAAAGTTGGATGAGCAATTTGAGCCTTGAACCCTTACTTCAAGTAGATGTGGCTTGGATGCAAGTGCAATCCCGAATTGGTGAAGAAGGATGATAATATGGAACTTAGTTGCTTTGGTTTGGGTAGGGATTTAGTGTTTGATTTGGATTTGGAAGAGAAAGATTAGTTGTTTAGGCTAGATTAGATGAGGGTTTTGAGTTGTGGAGGGTTAGAGATGGAGTAGGAGAGTAAGA
This sequence comes from Panax japonicus, assembly GCA_020205505.1. Taxonomy (NCBI): domain Eukaryota; kingdom Viridiplantae; phylum Streptophyta; class Magnoliopsida; order Apiales; family Araliaceae; genus Panax; species Panax japonicus. The sequence continues at coordinate 27,837,072 of CM035114.1, forward strand.
GAGGCTTTGAGTTGGAATGGGAGAGGAGTTGCCCGAATTGGGACTTAAGAATTTTTTTTTTTTTCATTGGAGCGCCTAGGCGCTTGGTGTGTGCACTATTTGGGCGCCTAGGCGCTTGCTTGCAGAAACTTTTGGGCGAGTGGAGTGCCTAGGCGGTTGAAGTGTGCACTATTTGGGCGCCTAGGCGCTTGGTCTGGACAACACATTCTGACTTTGAGCGCCTAGGCGCTTGAAATGACTAGAGAGGGAGCGCCTAGGCGCTTGGCATGGTTTGTAGCTACTGACTTGAAGCGCCTAGGCGGTTGGAATGACTTGAAGTGGAGCGCCTAGGCGCTTGGGGCTTTTCCAAGTTCTCTGCTCTGACGTCCTTTGGGAAAATAGCCGTAACTTCTTCGTCCGAACTCCGATTTAGATGATTCAAGATGTTCTGGAAAGAAGAGAAGTAGATCTACCACTTTCATTCTTGAAGTTTCACGAAATAATATCCGGAGCTGTGGTCAAATTGGCTCTGAAGTGACTTCTTTGTTAATGGCAACCCGAAAACGCGAATCTAGCCACTCCAACGTCGATCCATGTAACTTTTGTCCCAAACCTCGTCAAATATCCCCAATCTTAAACTTGTACGTGTTTTCCTTTCCTGCAATCAATTGAATCTTTGTTAGAGAACAAGGTATGTACAAATCATTAACTAGCAAAGTTTAACCACTAATTAAAGTAATGGTAAAGTAAATTAATAAGAGTAAAAATAGCGAATAATAATAAAACTTCCTGGGTTGCCTCCCAGTTAGCGCTTGGTTTATAGTCTTCAGCCCGACTTTCTCCTCTGTTCTAATCGGCAAGGTTGACCGATGTCTTTTCACGATCAAAGCAACCCCCATAGTAGTGCTTCAATCTTTGACCGTTGACTTTAAAATTACGTTTTGAATACGGGTCTTCCACTTCTACAGCTCCATGAGGATAGACTTTTGAGATTATAAATGGCCCAGACCATCGAGATTTCAACTTTCCAGGAAACAGTTTAAGCCTCGAATTGTATAATAACACTGTTTGACCTGCTTCAAACTTTCTTTCCAGAATTTTCTCATCATGCCACCTCTTAACTTTTTCTTTATATAACTTCGCATTCTCATACGATTGGAGTCTGAACTCATCCATTTGATTCAATTGTAAGAGGCGCTTCTCTCCCGCAGCAGATATATCAAGGTTCAACTTCCGAATTGCCCAATAAGCACTGTGTTCGAGTTCAACTGGAAGATGGCATGCCTTCCCATAAACTAACCTATACGGAGACATCCCTATCGGAGTTTTGTAAGCTGTACGGTATGCCCATAAAGCATCGTCCAACTTGCTAGACCAATCTTTCCGACTAGGATTCACTATCTTCTCGAGGATTCGTTTCACTTCTCGGTTAGATACCTCGGCTTGACCACTTGTCTGTGGATGGTAAGCAGTGGCTATCTTATGAGTGACTCCATATTTAGCAAGGATAGCTGAAAACTGCTTATTACACAAATGTGTCCCTTCATCACTAATGATTGCGCGAGGAGTGCCGAATCTAGAGAAAATGTTCTTCCGAATGAACTTAATCACAACCTTCGCGTCATTGGTAGGTGATGCTATAGCTTCTACCCACTTCGACACGTAGTCCACCGCTAGAAGTATATAGGAGTTACAGAAAGATGGTGGAAATGGTCCCATGAAGTCAATTCCCCAAACATCAAACAATTCGACTTCCAGGATCATATTAAGTGGCATCTCGTGTCGCTTTGATGTATTACCAACTCTTTGGCATCTGTCACATTTTAATGAAAACACACGGGCATCTTTGAAGAGTGTTGGCCAGAAAAATCCACATTGAAGCACTTTAGCTGCCGTTCTTTCTCCCCCAAAATGTCCACCATAGTCAGATGCATGACATTGGTGTAGAATACTCTCCATTTCAACTTCTGGGATGCACCTTCTTATTACTTGATCGCCACATTGTTTAAATAAGAATGGCTCATCCCATAAATACTGTTTCACGTCATGGAGAAATTTCTTCTTCTGTTGGCTTGTCAAATCAGGCGGAAACACCTTACTGACAATGAAATTTACATAATCTGCATACCATGGTGTATCCATCCTTACCGCAAATAGCTGTTCATCCGGAAAAAATTCGTTGATCACTGTTGTGTCATTTTTCTTTAGTTCTGAATTCTCTAACCGTGATAAATGATCAGCAACCTGATTTTCTGTTCCTTTTCGGTCCCGGATCTCCAAGTCAAACTCTTGTAGCAATAATACCCATCTAATTAATCTTGGCTTCGCGTCTTTCTTTGCTATTAAGTACTTAATTGCCGAATGATCCGTAAACACAATCACCTTTGTTCCAATCAAATATGAGCAAAATTTATCAAATGCATAAACAACTGCTAATAGCTCCTTCTCGGTAGTAGTATAATTCAGTTGAGCATCTGTCAATGTTTTACTAGCATAGTATATAGCATGAAAAATTTTATCCTTTCGTTGGCCAAGAACTGCACCAATCGCATAGTCGCTAGCATCACACATTAATTCGAACGGTATAGTCCAATCTGGTGCTATGATTACAGGTGCGGTAACAAGTTTCTTCTTTAACACATCAAACACTTCTAGGCATGCTTGATCAAAGTTGAATGAGACATCCTTCTCCAACAGATTGCACAGTGGTTTTGTGATTTTGGAGAAGTCTTTTATAAATCGTCTATAGAAACCAGCGTGTCCCAAGAAACTTCGAATACCCTTTACAGAAATTGGTGGTGGCAGGTTCTCAATGGTTTCGATTTTTGCTCTATCAACCTCAATTCCTTTTGATGATACTCGGTGACCCAAGATTATCCCTTCTTGCACCATAAAATGACATTTCTCCCAATTCAAAACCAAATTCGTTTCCATGCAGCGTTTGAGCACAAGTGTGAGATTTTCCAAACAATAATCAAACGAATCCCCAAAAACTGAAAAATCATCCATAAATACCTCAAGATTTTGTTCAACCATATCTGAAAAAATAGCCATCATACACCGTTGAAACGTCGCTGGCACATTACATAACCCAAAAGACATTCTGCGAAAAGCAAAGGTGCCATATGGGCATGTGAATGTTGTTTTCTCCTGATCCTCGGGTGCAATGGCAATTTGGTTATAGCCCGAATATCCATCCAGGAGGCAATAATACTCGTGCCCTGCAAGCCTGTCCAACATTTGATCTATGAATGGTAGAGGAAAATGGTCTTTACGAGTGGCCTTATTCAACTTCCTGTAATCCATACACACTCGCCAACCAGTAACTGTTCGCGTTGGGATCAATTCATTCTGCTCATTCGCAACTACTGTCATTCCCCCTTTCTTTGGCACGCATTGAACCGGACTTACCCATGAGCTATCTGAGATAGGGTAGATAATTCCAGCATCCAACCATTTAATGATCTCCTTTTTAACGACTTCCTTCATGATTGGATTAAGTCTTCGTTGTTGTTCAATCGTTGGTTTCGTTTCGTCTTCCAACAAAATCTTATGCATACAAATTGATGGGCTTATCCCCTTGATATCTGCAATAGTCCATCCAAGAGCAGTCTTATATTGTCGAAGTACCCTTAGTAGCTTTTCTTCTTGAACCTTATCAAGTGATGCAGAAATAATGACTGGCAAGGAAGAAGAACCAAGGTAAGTGTACCGGAGGTGGTTAGGCAATGGCTTAAGTTCCAAAGTAGGAGGTTCTTCTATGGATGATGTCACCTTTTCATCTAGATTTCCCCGATAATCCAGAGGTTCAAATTTTTGTGGACATCGTGTGAACTTTGGAGCTGAATCTAGCATTTGGACCCATTCTATCACCATTGAATCATCAAATAATTTTTCACTAACCAATGCGGTTTCAAGAGGGTTTTCAATCACAGATTCACCAAATACCTCTTCAGTTGCTTCTTCAATAAGATCAACTCTTAAGCACTCTTCCTCTTCCGTCGGAAATTTCATAGCCTTGAAAACATTAAAAGTTACTTCTTCATCTTCAATAAATAGTTTTTAAATTATTAAAAATACATATTAAATTTTGAAAAATAATTTTAAAGCCTGAAAAATAGTTTTTAGTTATTTGGAGTATATTTCGAAAATATTTAATATTTTGGAATATAAATGGTATTTATTTATTTAATTATAATATTAGATAAATTATTTAAAAATAGTTTTAATTCATGAAAAAAATCATGAAAAATTATATTATGATGTTAGAAAATATTTTAAGTTATTTTTTGATGACTTTTGATATTTTGTGATGAAATTCATTAATATTTATTATTAATGGTAGTTAATATATTTAATGAATATATTACATAAATTATGGAAAAATAGAATTAATGCTTTAAAAATCATATAAAAATGATTTAAGTGTTATAAAAATATTTTGAGTTATAAAATATAACTTTTGATATTTTTTCATGAAAATATTAATATTTTAATATTTATAGCAATTATCGGATAATGAATTTGATTGTTTAAAAATCATAGAAATATGATTTTAAGGTATTAAAATACTTTCTGATATTATAATTATATTATAATATTATGTTATGATTTTTATTAAAATTAAAATTAAATAAATATTAATGATATTAGAATATTGTGGTATTTATGTTAATATCAGTTATTGATTTATGTTTAAAGGAAATAATTGTTGCCTAAATTTTTAATAGCACTTTTCCACGCAAGTATACGCGTTCAATTGTAATATTCAGCAAGCAAGAGTATCGTTCCCACGAGGAAATAGACTAATATTTATCAATTACTAACTCTAACGCAATTAATCCTATTTTAAACTACGAAAATTTTGTTTATGATTTGAAAATTAAACTTAACAAACTAATAATTAAAATAAGAAATTCACAAGAATAAATGCAGATTTAACAGATTAAGATTACAACTTCCCTTGGTATTTCATTTAAACTAACTTACTTCCCATTTAAAATAAATCAATTAATATGAATTGTTATCCAAGAATGCTTTATAGATATTCATGCTCTTCTTCCAAAGACACATGAACAAATCCTTCTAAATCCAATCTTTAAGATGCAGAATTATAAGGAACACCCCAATTAATCAACTCACTATATTCCTATGTGAATCAAGTTAATTAGGATTTATGCACAAATTCTTTCAATGGATACAAAAGACACATAGGTATATTCCTATCCTACATGCTAATCATATTAACCCTATTCAGATTATATGAACAGATGTTATCATATCCAGATCTCAATCTATACTCCATCTTCCAATTTTATATAGATTATCACAGTAATTGTTGGCCAAACAATTAATCAATAAGCATAAGATATAATAAACAATTCAATAAAAACTAACTTTCATTCAATGGGAAGCTTGCAATTTAAACTACATACCAAGTTCCGTTGCAATCTTAATTAAAATTTAGTTCATGATAATAATAGAGAAAAACATAATCCAGATAAATAATCCAAACATCCCAGATAGTTACAAAAGATAAAACTAGAGAAGAGAAGAAGAAACTCTGAATTTGCTCTTAAACTCTCTCTTAGATCTTCAGCCTTTGCAATTCTCCTTCGTGTTTTTCTTCCTTGTTCTCTCTGCAAATCTCTTGAAAACTTAGTTGATTCCTTGCAAAATTCGTCCCCCTTGCCTTTGTAGAGTCCTATCCTACTTGTATTGGTCTCAGCCCTCATTCAGACTCCTCTTTGGCTTCAAAAACCCACTTGACAGCTGCAAAACGCACCAATCTACGCATTAGAGCGCCTAGGCGCTCATCATAGTGCAATTCCAAGCGCCTAGGCGCTTGGCCATGTCCTCATATTTACAGAAATGCCACTCAGCTTTAATTTTCATGATTTTTGACCTTTTTCTTCTCCGAAATGACCAATTTGTCCCTACAACTCCAACCTACAACAAATAAACACAAAACACATAAAAAGATCCTAAAAACAATTAAATATAACAATAATTAAGTTTAATAATACTAGATTCATAGGTATAAAACCTACTCATCAATAATAAATTATTAAAAATACTTTGAGATATTATAAATATGATATAATATTATGGCATGTAATTCATTAATGTTTATCAATAAATAAATATTAATGACTAAGGAATTATGTGGTATTTAATTCATTTAATTACAGTATTAATGATTGAAAAATGTTGTTAAATGATATTAATTATCTGAAAATTTTTACCAGTCTATGAAAATTGTTTTGACTGATAATATGATTATCTAAGATTATTGTTAATTGTTTAGGCAAAGTTTAATTGAACTTAAACTCGATATTGTCCGATTAGACCGTCGGGATGATTGAATTGTGTCGGTTTTAACTTAGACTTATATAGTCTGGTTTGATGCTAAGTCTATGTGTTGTATAGACTGATAGGATTATGTGATAATGTGTTTAGGTTATTTTATACTGTGATGATATTATTCTAATATATGGAGATCAGTATTATCTGTATTAGGTCTTCAGATAAAGCTAAGTTATATTTCGTATCGGTAATCAACGGTTCAGGCAAGTTTGTATTTCTTAACTCTATTAAAATTGTTTCATTCAGATATGCTTATGGTTAATCATTACTGATTGCCATGTAGAATTGTACTCTGTACATCTTGCATGTATAAGTCAGGTATGAAAGGCTGATCACCTTCATTTCGAGTTGGTCCAGATATATATTGTTCATATGTAATACTTATTCAGTCAAAAGTTTGTTCATGATAATTCACAACTACATTGTGAATTATAGCCAACTTATTATTCTAAATCTTTCAATCATGATATATCCTTAAATTGTATTTAAATTTGCTGGGCAACTTTCATGATCACCCTTGCTATATCATGATAAATCATTGCAGATAAAGAAGAATGCTTCGGATACAAAGAAATTTATAGACAGTTCTAGCTTAGAGTTAATATGCGCGATTAGATTTGTAATAGTTTTGTATGATGATAATATCATGTGTCAGATAAGTTATGAAAGGTGTATAAGTTATGGTTACTCGACCTTGGGGATATTATATAATGTTTAATGTATAAACAATTTATGTTTATATCTTCCGCAATAGTAGTAGAATGATTGAACCGGATCCGCGATGATTTGGGGCCCGGATTCGGGGCTCTCACATTTGGTATCAAAGCTGTTGGTTATAAACCTAGGTTAGAGTTACCTTGGACTAATAACCGCAGTGATATGATAAGATCTAACTCACATAGAGTTAGTGTGTCGGTAAGATTCAAAGTCGAATCTCGGTGAGTTATAGAGATACGGAGTTCCCTAACTCTGATAATAAAGGTGAATAGTAGTGATGAATAGATAGAGTCTAAAAGACTGAAAGTACAGTGATAAGAGATCGTAAAACAAAACGATCAAGATATAAAAATGAATCGTAATATATACGATGAGATCACCCCGTGATGTGATAAGGTTATGACAGCCAGAAAGAATTAATCTGATGATTGAAAAGTCTACAGCAAGATGCTGTGTATCAGTTGTACTATGAAATGGTACAATGAAAACTCATGAAAGAGTTATGGATTATGAATACGAATTAAATGAAATTCGTATTGAGAAGGGTGTTAAGATTAGGTGGGGATTTCAATTGAGAACTCATGTTGACAGCTAAGTTGTATGATTCCTTGTATGGGCGGGGAATTTGTACTTGGTTTTAGAATCACTTAGCTTCCTGGTCGATGTAGTGGTTAGGTTGACAAATTTTTTGTATGGGCGGGGAATTGGGCGCTTAGTTTCCTATATTGATTAGTGGCCAAGTTTGGTTTGACAAACACTTAGTTTTTGACACTGATAATCATTGAAATGTTTGTGTCGTACTAATTGCTATATACATGTTAAGAGGGTGATTCCTTTCTCATGTGTATAACAAATAGATAGGTTATAGGTAGAGGATATAAGGTTAAGTACGAGTTTTTAAAACTCATACTTATGTGACATTCTTGACTCATAGTTATATGAAATATTTATGAACCCCTCAGCGAATGGACGCCAAAGGTCTGACTAGGGTAAGTTCTTTAACTCATATGATTGTGGCAATTAATGAACTCATAAGTGTGATTTTATGAGCTGGGTATAGTTTCATGTGAATGGAGTGTTAAGGATTATAGGAACAGATAGAATGTTTAAGCAAATGATTATTAGTGGAGGCATTAGGTTTTCCTAAACTCCTAGCTATGCTAAACTTCGAAATTTTGACATCAAGCTAAATACGCACTATGTGCCTTTTAAAAAAAAATGTGTAGACTCGTAATCATTTTTGAAATGGTTTAAAGTACAGTCTATGCTACTTATTTCAGCTAGACTCAAATGATTTGAAATATCAAAATTTGTTTTTAATTATCACTCATGTACCATGTAACCTGGTGCAGAGATGATAAAAATGTGATGGAGTTGTAAATACAGGAATACTTAGTGTGAACTTGACCCGAAGTCGCTGTTCCACTATTGTATGATGTGTTATGACAAAGTCATACAATGACGGCATCCTCAAACGGACTGTTAATACAGTACGGCATCATGACGTCATTCTCGAAAATGTTTTCAAAAAATTTAAATTGCCAACGGGATTTGGCTACATCTAATTAATTCAATTGAATTGAATTATCGATATGAGTCTATGCTATTTGATTCAGCTAGACTAATGTTATGAAAACTCTAAGTGTTCATTTAAAGAATTTTCCCGAAACCAATTATTTTGGTGCAAAATCCTATGATAAGACTAAGGTGAACGATAATGTTTGGATAAATAATCCAATCTAGTAGCTTAAATATTCGCTAGCCATGATTAATACGTTATGCATGACGTAAAAGTACGATAGGCTAATCACCTAAAGTACTAGTAATGATAGTTTATCTTCTTTGTGATTGTAAATAGAACAAGTAATGTACAGTTTTGCGGTATAAATACTGTTAAATCTATGTGTTCATGGTCTATATGATCCCTCAGCACAATTTGAAACCTTTTACTCTTGTGAGTGGTGAATTGGGTAGTATGTGATATGTGTGAATGGTGTAAGGTGCACGGTGTAAGGTGAAAAGTGAATTTCGGGGACGAAATTCTTATAAGGAGTGGTGAATGTGACAACCCGAGAATTAGACAATTTATTAAAATCTTAAATGATTGATTTAAGGTCAAATATTAGACCTAGATAGAAAATAAGTGTATGCGTTTGATGTTATTGGGAAGGAATTTTGAGGATTTCAAAATTCTGTGAAGGATTTAGGTGAATTATTCAGGATTAAGGATTTATGTGAATATGTTCTGTGTTTATGATTATGTATGTGTTAAGAATGTGGTTAAGGGTCATGGGTTGACCAGATAAATTATATCTGTGACAAACCCTAAGTTTATATTAAGAACGTCAACGTTCAGTTAGAAAATCCTAACGCCTGATAAGAAAACCTAGAAATCGGTTCTGGAAACCCTAGTTTTAGTTTCGGGAGTCCAAAACCCTAATTCAGATTTTAAAAACCCTAGATTGGGAATGCAATGCTATATATAAGGTTTAACGTTATTAATTATAAATTAATTAGGAACAACCCTAATAAATTACTGGAAAACCCTATTTGAGTATTAAAAACCCTAATACCATATCTGAAAATCCTAATTTCAGATTTTGAATATTTGAAACCCTAATCTGGGAATATAACGGAGAATTATAATGCTCAAGTGATTTAAATTATAAGCATAATAGGGTAAAGCTTAATTATTTAGCAAACCCTAATTTCCAAAATTTAAACCCTAATTATTCTGTTTGAAACCCTAAATTAGGATATTAAAACCCTAAGTGGGAAGCTTGAAGTTAAGTATAGAGTTTCTATGTTATTAATTGTAAGTATAATTAGGGATAACCCTAATCGATTAATTGGAAAGCCCTAATTTCTAATGTAGGAAACCCTAGCATGTAATTAGAGAAAACCCAATTATTAGCTTATAGAATGTAATGTTAATTAGGAAGCTTTAACCCTAATTTGCAAGCTGGAATGAGATTAGTAAACTTTACTGTAGTTAGGGAACCCTAATCAAAGAAAAGAAGATTTCCATATTTGCCCTTAATACACAACTCTAGATTTAGAGCTTATAAAACCCTAGGGTCAAACCCTAAGGGTTAAAACCTAATAGGTGTGAGAAGCTACCAAAGTACCATGCACTTTATGAGCCAAATGACCAAAATGCCCTTTTAGCATTATTTAATAAGATAACTTGTGTAGGTTGCCATAACTTTAGTTGGTGACCAACCTTTGCTAGGCATGTGGTATGTGTGCTAGCCTTTAATCATCAACCATCAACCATCTAGCATCCTATAAATACATTGGACCTAAAATCAAAGTTCAAAAGTAAGAAAAATTCACTTACTTTATTTTTTCAAGCTAGCCAAACCTTCTCTCTCCCTCCCATCCGAAATTGTAGAGTGAGAGTGACTAATAAGCTAAGCCAAGATCATGTGTTAGCTTGCCAAGAACAAACACCATAGATCAGATTCAAAAATTGAGCATTTATGAGGTATAAACCCTAATTCTAGAAATCCTTAGATCTGTTGTTAGATATTATGGTTTTATGTTTAAATGTGTAGTATGTAGTATATATTAGTGATCTGGGTTTTAATATCACAGATTTATAACACCTAGATGCTCGGAATTGATGTTTTTAGAAATCTGGAAATCTAGGAAAAAGTCGCCTGACAGCCGAATGTCAGAGCCCATAGATTCATATGTATTAGTTGTTTGTTGTGGTTTATGTTTTGGATATGTAGTCTGCCATGTGATCTTTAATCTGAGACTTGAATCAACCTCATAGCATGTCTAGATCATGAGTTATTGGTGGTCAAAGGTCGTTGACCTACCATGACCAACTGAGTTTCTGGGCAGCCCAGAAACCCAGGTGGGTCTGACAACAATTTTCGAGCCTCAGATCTTGTTGTGTGTTAATAGTTTGGTCAAGTTGTTGTTTCTTTATTGTAGTCTAGTATGTAGACTACATGTTTAAGTTACCAGATCACTTAGATCATAACTGTAATGGCCGGAAATTAAGGTCAAACTAGAGTTGACCGTCTGTTTTGAAGAATTCTGGGTAAACCCAGAATTCGGCCAAGAACAGTCATAGCATGCACTTTGACGGCTTAAATATTGAGCTGGTTATGTTGTTAGACTGATATAATATTACAAAGTTATACTCTGACATTATGACTACAAGTGAGAACCTTTATATCACACGAAAAATACATAGACTGCAAACTATAGGGACCCAAAGTATGTACCTCGATTCTGGTAAACCCAGAAAAACGAAGAATAAGCCTGACAAGGAATTCAATAGCTTATAATTTTCTGTTGAATGATAGGATTTCTAGAACACAAGTTGGACATTGTAGTATTGCATGTCAGCTTCATAATACATGTCTTATATTACCCATAAACATGAAGATCATAAATTTATAAGTGGTCAAACATAGCATCCGGTTAACTGACATGGTGTTCTGGGCAGCTCAAGAACAGGACCAAGAACACCTATAGCGACGGTCCTATCGCTATAGGGCCCTTTAACGACTCTTATTTTCGGAAAATAGATTATTTTAATAAATAAATAGAAATAAATAGTTTTAAAATTATTAAAAATACATATTAAATTCTGAAAAATTATTTTAAAGCCTGAAAAATAGTTTTTAGTTATTTGGAGTATATTTCGAAAATATTTAATATTTTGGAATATAAATGGTATTTATTTATTTAATTATAATATTAGATAAATTATTTATAAATAGTTTTAATTCATGAAAAAAATCATGAAAAATTATATTATGATGTTAGAAAATATTTTAAGTTATTTTTTGATGACTTTTGATATTTTGTGATGAAATTCATTAATATTTATTATTAATGGTAGTTAATATATTTAATGAATATATTACATAAATTATGGAAAAATAGAATTAATGCTTTAAAAATCATATAAAACTGATTTAAGTGTTATAAAAATATTTTGAGTTATAAAATATAACTTTTGATATTTTTTCATGAAAATATTAATATTTTAATATTTATAGCAATTATCGAATAATGAATTTGATTGTTTAAAAATCATAGAAATATGATTTTAAGGTATTAAAATACTTTGTGATATTATAATTATATTATAATATTATGTTATGATTTTTATTAAAATTAAAATTAAATAAATATTAATGATATTAGAATATTGTGGTATTTATGTTAATATCAGCTATTGATTTATGTTTAAAGGAAATAATAAATTATTAAAAATACTTTGAGAAACTATAAATATGATATAATATTATGGCATGTAATTCATTAATGTTTATCAATAAATAAATATTAATGACTAAGGAATTATGTGGTATTTAATTCATTTAAATACAGTATTAATGATTGAAAAATGTTGTTAAATGATATTAATTATCTGAATTTTTTTACCAGTCTATGAAAATTGTTTTGACTGATAATATGATTATCTAAGATTATTGTTAATTGTTTAGGAAAAGTTTAATTTAAATTAAACTCGATATTGTCCGATTAGACCGTCGGGATGATTGAATTGTGTCGGTTTTAACTTAGACTTATATAGTCTGGTTTGATGCTAAGTCTATGTGTTGTATAGACTGATAGGATTATGTGATAATGTGTTTAGGTTATTTTATACTGTGATGATATTATTCTAATATATGGAGATCAGTATTATCTGTATTAGGTCTTCGGATAAAGCTAAGTTATATTTCGTATCGGTAATCAACGGTTCAGGCAAGTTTGTATTTCTTAACTCTATTAAGAGTGTTTCATTCAGATATGCTTATGGTTAAATTATTACTGATTGCCATGTAGAATTGTACTCTGTACATCTTGTATGTATAAGTTAGGTATGAAAGGCTGATCACTTTCATTTCGAGTTGGTCCAGATATATATTGTTCATATGTAATACTTGTTCAGTCAAAAGTTTGTTCATGATAATTCACAACTACATTGTGAATTATAGCCAACTTATTATTCTAAATCTTTCAATCATGATATATCCTTAAATTGTATTTAAATTTGCTGGGCAACTTTCATGCTCACCCTTGCTATATCATGATAAAACATTGCAGATAAAGACGAATGCTTCGGATACAAAGAAAGTTAAAGACAGTTCTAGCTTAGAGTTAATATGCGCGATTAGATTTGTAATAGTTTTGTATGATGATAATATCATGTATCAGATAAGTTATGAAATGTGTATAAGTTATGGTTACTCGACCTTGGGGATATTGTATAATGTTTAATGTATAAACAATTTATGTTTATATCTTCCGCAATAGTAGTAGAATGATTGAACCGGATCCGCGATGATTTGGGGCCCGGATTCGGGGCTCTCACATTTACCACATCATTTGTAACATTACGGTCATGATTATACCGATTAATCCCTGGTCATAATCATACCAAGTCCATATATGCACTACAGGCCACAGATGACTTTTAACATAATATAAATATGAGGATGATGACAATGATATAAGAATTCAATAAAACAAGTTCAAGAATTAATTTATCCAGGAACTAATAACGTCTAAATTGTCAACATGATACTTCTTTATACAGTAAAATTCAAGAATGCTCAGAAGAATTTTTCCATGAAAAGATACTAGATGAAGCGCAAATATCAAGGATATTCAACTAATTTCATGGAGTATAGAAGTCAAAACTTTAACCAACTAAGTATAAATAAGAATGGAATAACAAAAAAAATCACCAGGCATGCGATAGACCGCACAGACAGGTTATTCCAACAGAATAATAAATAACGAAACCAGGTCAGGCGAAATTCACACCGACATGATATTCCAACAGAATAATAAAGAATAGAATAACAACAGAAATCACCATACATGCGATAGATCGCACAGACATGTTATTCCAACAGAATAATAATTAATGGAACCAGGCCAGACGCAATACGCACCGACAAGATATTCCAACAGAATAATAAATAATGGAACCAGGTCATGCATAAACGCACAGACAAGATGTTTTAACAGAATAATAAAGAATGTAATAACAGAAGAATTTCACCATGTATGCGGTACTTCGCATAGACAGGTTATTCCAACATAATGATAAAGAATGGAATAACAGAAGAATTTCACCAAGTATAGAGTAGCCCGCGTATACATGTTATTCCAACAGAATAATAAAGAATGGAATAACAGAAGTTCTCTTCATGAATACGAAAGAAATAATACCCCTTACCTTAGAAGAAACTGGATATAAGAGTAGTGAAGTAGCAGGATACTTTTCTTCTTTCTCTCTATAGTTTCTCTCTCTAGAGTTTTAGTGAATTCGTAAGAAATAATGAAGGAATGAGCTTCTATTTATAGGAGAATGGACTGAATAGTAACTAATTCATGATCGGTCCAGATTGATTTACTTTTAAACGGACGGTCCATATTGATTTACTATGTAGTATAAATAAAATATTATAATAAAACAAAATCTTTTAAATAAAATATAATATATTCTATTTATAATCTAATAAAACGAATAACTTTATAAAAATATTCTATTTTATACAAAAACTTTTTTTGTTTTATTACATTAATAATACTAATAAAACAAATTATATATATATATATATATATATATATATATATATATATATAAACTTCCGTGACTTCATAAAAACACACCTCAATATATTTAACAACATTTATCATCAATATTATAATTCACAATATTAATCGACCAGGTCGTTCCCAGGAAAGAGTGGGCTTTCCAATAAGAATTTCTCTCTATTGGCGCGCAATTAAGTGACCAAACCTCTCATTGGCAGAACTTCTAGACATCGTTAATATTGTAAATAATAATATTAATAACTCTATCATCTCAATTATTGATTTAATAATATATAAAATATCGACAATAATTAAATCAAATAACGTGAGATACTATGCAACAATTACTGTAGCAATAATTGAACAAAACTGAGTGACTTCTCACGTAAGCATCAATAATCAATATCGTGTGCTACTATGCAACCACACATATTACTGTACTTTTAACACTGGGTGTTTCAACAGTTAACGGTACAACTTCCGCCGTTATTTCATAAAATATTTTTGTCGTTTTCTAAATCCGACAATAATTCCATTGCAGGGTCCACCAATGATTGTGCCGTTGTACGAATATTCCCTGTTAAAATGAATATTCCCCGACCAATCGAATATTATATAACAACTTGTGTACTTTGCAAAATTTATAAATATTACCCCCAACTATAACATTATATCAAATTCATTCCATAATATTCAAAAATGATATTTATAGAAAAATCAACTTTATTCATAAAAGTTGGGGTTTTACAAATAAACTGTCACTAAAGGGCCCTATAGCGATAGAACTGTTGCTATAGGTGTTCTTGAGCTGTTCTTGAGCCTTCAAGTCAGTTATCAGGTTGCTACCTTTGACCAATCATAGATCTTATATCTTCATGTTTCTGGGCAGTATAATGTGTTATGAGTATAATACTTATGTAGTACTACAACTACAAACAACTTTCATGGCCATTCTGCATCTTAACAGCAAGTTATAGGCCATCAAAGTACCTACTTTGGATCCTTATATATTGCAGTCTAGGTCTTTTTTGTGTGGTCTAAGAGTTCCAACATGTAGAAGTGATGTCAAGGAACATATCTAACACACTAAATCAGTCTAACAACATCACAGTTGAGAGATCAAGGCCGGTCAACTGTTGTCAGAAATTTCATTTATAAAGATCTAGGTTTTCTAGAAAATCTTCATAAGGCAGTTTGGTCAACCTACTTTGACCATGATTATCTATGATTCTGTTATGGATATGGGTGATCTAAAGGCTTTAGTGTGTAGTTCACATGCCAAGCTACAAGTATATAACAATAACATGACCCAAACACTTAACAGTTGCAAGATCTGTAAAAACGCTGTCAAAAAATCTGGGTTTCTGGGCTGCCCAGAAACCCATTTTCGTGTTCAGTCAACGTACTTTGAACGATCATATCATGCAATCTAAATATGATTTGGGCTTGATTCAAGTTTAAGATCAAAGACCTTACTACATAGAACAGATATATAACATCAAACAACACTAACACTTAACAAAGAGAGATCTATGAGCCCTGACATATGGTTTTTAGACAACCTTTTCAACTTTTTCCAAATTTCTAAAAATGGTATTTACGTGCATCTAAGTGTTATGGATCCATGATCTAACAACCCAGATCAGTAAATAACATTCCTAAACACAACTTAACACAACAAAACATAACATTAACATAAATCTATAAAGATTTTGAAATTTAGGGTTTATACCTTATGAATTCCAAATCTTTGAATCTGATCCTTGATGTTTGATCTTGGCAAGCTAACACATGATCTTGGCTTAACTTATCACTCACTCTTACTATAAAATTTTGGATGGGAGAGAGAGAGAAGGCTTGTCTAGGTTGAGAAGTTAAGTAAGTTACTTTACTTATTTGTATGCTTTTTAATCCATGATGCAATGTATATAACTACTCTAGATGGCTGATTAAAGTGATTACTAGACCACATGGCTAGCTAGGGTTGGTCACCAACCACTTACTAGGGCTTGATCTACACTTCACCTCATTAAAATATTCAAAAGGGTAGTTTAGATATTTGACTTGTAAAGTTAATAGCAACTTGGTAACTTCTCACAATCCTTAGGTTTTAAGCCTTAGGGCTTGACCCTTAGGGTTTAACCCTAAGGTTATATAAATTTAACTTTCTAGGTTTTTCTAATTAGGTTCTAAAAATAGAAAATTAAGATTTCTAAATTATAATTAAGGTTTCCTAATTATATTCAAGCTTGCTAATTAGGATTAATATTTCCTAATTAAAATTGCTAGTTTAGCAATTAGGTTCCATAATTGTACATTAGGGTTTTCAGCTGAACAATTAGGGTTTTCTAACTAATCAATTAGGGTTATCCCTAATTATATTTATAATCAATAACATAAAAACTTTATACTTATCTTCAAGCTTTCCAATTAGGGTTTTAATATTTTGAATTAGGGTTACGGATTCCTAGAACTGAAATTAGGGTTTCCATAGCCGGTAATTGGGTTTCTTATCAATCGTTAGGGTTTTCTAACTGAACGTCGAGGTTTTTAATATATTATTAGTGTTTGTGACTGATATAATTTATCTGGTCAACCTTTGACCCTTAACCACATACTGTACACATATGTGGGTATATACATAAATACTCTTAACACTGTAAACCTTCACCAAAAGTTTTTAAATTCACAAAATTCATTCCCAAAAATTTCAAATACATTCACTTATTTTCTGTCTAGGTCTATTATTTAACCTCTATTCAATCTCCTAGATTTTATTAAATTGTCTCAATTCTCAGGTTATCACAAAGCATCTTCGAGAAAATAAGATATATAGCAATGCCGAACTCCTTGTGGGCATGAGAGCCATCTAAGGAGATTCAGGCACCGTGAATAATGTACATGCTGTTTATAGCTGAAAATATCCATCACGGGAACTAAATCTCGATTCAGAAGACTGAATTTGTGATCACATGATTCCTAGGCTCACATGATGTATCAGTTTATGTGACGCCCCCAAAATAGGTCCACACGACCCATTCTGAGTCGCCAGATATCACTGCATAAAAATCAAATACAAACTTTATTTATACAACTGTTGAATTGTCAAACAAAGTATGACAACAGATAAGCTGTGAGTTTCAATACAAAATCTATGAAAATCACATGGTGCCTTGACCACAATACCTTACAAAGGTACTTTACATAAAAGTACAGTCAAAAACTGTTTTAGAAATTAAAATCTTTGGGAAGTGCTCAAGGAAACCTTCGTACATAGGAGGCCATGAATCTAAATTATGATAGATATCATATGTCTAGAGAATTATCCTTGGTTGACCCATTAAACCCCAAAGAAAAACGAGAAGATTACTATCCTGTTCCTTCCAATGGTGAGTCTTCTCTTGACATATAACTATCTCCACTGTCTGCAATTGAACATTATGTTTCAACCGAACTCCAAGATCATATAGGTAGTGCTCGTAGATATACTCAACAAGTAGATGTGAACAGCCCTGTCTTATGATAACACGAGGTTGTATGTCATTAGATATCTTGTATAATAGTGGCAAAACACCCTTCCAAAGTTGGGTTCACCTCACCCTATGTGGTTCACCAAAATTAAATATTAAATGATGTATACAATACGACACACTTATCTAAAGTTCTTAATAGAATTATTTTCATACTATTTAGGGAGAACCTCCACAGCTATAGACCACTAATCTATTCTCCTGTTACCCCCGCTCGACCCAGCTACAATCTTATTACCTGAAAGGAATTGTGAAGAAAAAAGGGTGAGCACAACTAACCCAGTAAAGAATATCATGACTAAAGATAATTTACAACATCAAAGCCTTCATTAGTGATAAATCAGAGATTTAGAACATATGGTAGATGATAAAAGTTTTCAACCATAGTTGCAGCGGAACGAGCAATCCATTAGAAGAGTCAAATAGACCATCAGGTCTATTATCTCCTCCATGTTAAAAGTCCACCAATAATGTTTTATCAATGTAAAATAAATCAACAATTCTTGTCCACAATCATATGAATAACTCATAGTCATAATTGAAATTCTAAATTTCTCTTCGCACTCAGGACGAAGATAATTTTCATCACCTATCTTCACCTAAAACATGAAAAGTCATGGTTATCATAATTCTTGTTCATAATCATACCAATAAATTTATCTTTTCACTACGGGCCAAAGATATTCATTAACAATTCATCTTTGCACTACAGGCCAAAGACATACAACTGTATTATACAAGAGTTAAGTAGAGCATGATATCTACTATCTTCTACGAATTAAAAGTGTATGATCAATATTTTATCGCTGAGACTCAGCTTAATAAATAATCCACATCATCGAATCATCCCTGCACTACGACCAAGAATATTCATGTATTCATTAATGGTCATGATTATACCGAATAATCCCTAGTTATAATCATACCAATAACTGTCCATCAATGCACTACGACAAATGAGGACTTTTACCACATCATCTATAACATTACGGGTCATGATTATACCGAATGATCCCTGGTCATAATCATACAAATAAACAATTCATCTATGCACATAAGCCAAAGATACTCATCAATCAATAGTTCATCTTTGCACGTAAGCCAAAGATATACAACTGTAAAGCCAATAATCAACAGTCCATCTATGAACGTAAGCCAAAGATGACTTTCATCACAATATAAGCATGAGGATGATGATAATGATATAAACATTAATCAAACAAAAACAAGGATAAATATTAAAGACTTTAAATTTATCCAAATATTATCAATCACTTAATAAACTCATAATCTAATATTATTAATATTATAAAAATATTTTAATCACTTCTTAAACTTATAAACAATTTAATTCAATTGTTTACACTTTACCAAATAATGCGTTTAATCATTCAAAAATGCCATACTCATAAGATTTCATCACCAATGATCAAATCCCTTATCAAAAATCTGCATATACCCTATATAGGATTTCCAAGCCATAAAATCATATTTACCAATTTTAAACTTCACATAACATATTTAACTCATAAGTTTATAACTAAACCATTTTTATGAAAAATTACCAAATCAACTTATTATTTTTCTATCCTTTGTCCAAACATATATACATATATTTCATACACAACAAGTATTTTTTTAATATTTTTCAACTCCCTTAAGTATTTTTCAAAAATCAATTTCTAATTAATTCCTTAAGAAATTAACTATCTCAAGTTTAACTCCAGAAATTCCCAAATCTTGACAGGATCTTAGACATGTTAACATGAGCTTTCAGTTTAAATTTCATGGTCATCGGAGTTATAGAACTCCGGTTATAACGTTTTTCGTCGAAAAAACCTAAATATTGAAATAGTCATAACTTGCTCATTTTAAGTCGGAATGAGCTCATTTTTGGACAGGAGGTACTTTATACCATATATTTCCATGTCCCAAAAGTCCAGATTTTTTTCTCACAAATTAAAGGCCGAAAATGCCCTTTTAAATTTTTGGGCAGTAGTTATTTAGTATTTTGCAGTTTTTGACTCTTTTGCTAAAATCTGTCCACACAAAAATCTACTACACCTTTTCCAGTGATTCCACTTGGATAAGTTAGAAAACTCATAGATCTAACTCTAGAATTTGGCCACACTCAAAAATTCGAAATATAATAGGAGATATGGTCAATTGAGTTTCATGTTCCATTTTCACCAAAAATCTGATTTTCAACTCTTTGTGATTTCTAAGAAACTTTTATGTTTTCACATAATAACCAACATAACTCATCATAACACTTACTAATACTACATATAACCATGATTTTCATCAGTCCAATGCTTTTATTATGACTTTCATCATAATCCACGTAAACAGATCATTTTCATAATTTAATAAGGAATGAATACAAAGGATCATTCACCATGCATTGGGTAATCCACATAGACAGGTTATTCCAACAGAATAATAAAGAATGGAATAACAGAAGGATTTACCATGCGTTTGGTAGACTGTACAAACATGTTATTCCCAACAGAATAATAAAGAATGGAACCAGGTCATGCGTAAACACACAGACAGGATATTCTGACAGAATAATAAAGAACGGAACCAGGTCAGGAAAAATTCGCACCAACATGATATTCCAACAGAATAATAAAGAATGGAATAACAACAAAAATTACCATGCATACGATAGATCGCACAGACAGGCTATTCCAACAGAATAATAATTAATGGAACCAGGTCAGGCGCAATACGCACCGACATGATATTCCAACAAAATGATAAAGAATGGAATAACAGAAGAATTTAACCATGTATGCGGTACTTCGCATAGACATGTTATTCCAACATAATAATAAAGAATGGAATAACAAAATAATTTCACCATGTATGTGGTACTTCGCATAGACAGGTTATTTCAACATAATAATAAAGAATGGAATAACAGAAGAATTTCACCAAGTATAGGGTAGACCGCGTATACAGGTTATTCCAACAGAATAATAAAGAATGGAATAATAGAAGTTCTCTTCATGAATACGAAACAAATAATACCCCTCACTATAATAATAATATCCCTTACCTTAGAAGGAAACTGGATACTAGAATAGTGAGGTAGCAGACTTCTCTTCTTCTTTCTCTCTATAGATTTTCTCTCTATAGCTTCTCTCTATAATTTCTCTCTATAATTTCTCTCTCTAGAGTTTCATTGAATTCGTAAGAAATAATGAAGGAATGAGCTTCTATTTATAAGAGAATGGACTGAATAGTAACTAATTCATGAACGGTCCAGATTGATTTACTTTTAAACGGACGGTCCATATTGATTTACTATTAAAACTTAAAGCAACGGTGCATACTGATTCACTACTAAAACTTTAAACCAGCGATCCATACTGATTCCCTATTAAAACTTTAAACCAGTGATCCATATTGATTTACTATTAAAACTTTAAACCAATGATCCATATTGATTTACTATTATAATTTCAACCAACGGTCTGAAAAATTAGCACATCTCCTCATGAAATAATATTGTACCAAAAAATGATTTGGACAGAAAAGAAATATATTTTTAGGTGAATAGTACCCCGTGAATAGTACTTTGAGAATAGTAACCCCGTGAATAGTACCCCGACACGAAAAGTGTCCCAAATACCTGAGTGAACAATACTAGAGTGAATAGTAATAGGGTGAATAGTAACTCATGAATAGTACTCTGACACAAAAAAAGTCCCAAATACCCGAGTGAATAATGCTAGAGTGAATAGTAATCAGGTGAATAGTAACCCGTGAATAGTATCCTGATATGAAAAGTGCCCCGAATACCCGATTGAACAATATAACCTCCGGACACCAATTATTATTGAAATAAATATCGATTTCTACTAACACTAATAATTCCCACACAATGGAACTATCAATTTCATCTTTAATCAACACGAACTTATTCATCGTTAATATTATAATTCACAATATTTAACAACCAGGTTGTTCCCAGGAAAGAAGGGGTTTTTCAATAAGGATTTCTCCTTATTGGCGTGCAATTAGGTGACCAAACCCCTCCTTGACATAACTTCTAGACACTGTAAATATTGCAATTTAATAATATGAATAACTTTGTCGTCTCAATTATTGATTTGATAATATATCATATTATGCAGATGATACTGTGACAATAATAGAATCAATAATATCAGAGATATGATGCAACAATTACTGTAGCAATAATTAAGTATAACCGAGTGACTTCTCACATAGGCATCAATAATCAATACCGTGTGCTACTATGCAACCACACATATTTTACCACAGATTATTTTATAGAACCTTGCTTACTTTGCAAAATTTTCACATATCACCCTTAACTTTAACCTTTTATCAATTTAACCATTTACTAAATAGAATAATTATTAGAAAATTGAATACTTTCATTTCATAAAATTCGGGGTCTCACAGTTTATATGAAAGTTGTAAGCAGTTATATATATAAAAGCTGTGTCGAAGTCATGATTTTTATTTGTCCCTTTTTTGTTCTTGTTCTTTGGTGTTCTCATGTTATCTGAGATTTGTTTGAAAAAACAAGTAAAAAAGGTCCGACATGTATATGTCGAAGATTTGACTTTAAGAGTCGCCAGTTGGTGTTTTTAACTGGTTGCACTAACGTAACTAAGAAAAGGTTTGCACATTGACCCAGTGATGTGACACTGCTAAACGGGTCTGTGAAATCGAGATTCATTTGGGTTCGGGGGCTTGATAATGCGGAGGGAAGGTGTTTGGCACCCCCCGACATCCATGTTACCACGGTGACCGCCACTTTTCCAGAAACTATTATATGAATTTATGTGTGTGTGTGGGTCAATATGCTATTATTTAGAAGTAGTGCGAGGCCTCGTTCACACCTATATACAAAAGGTTTGAATTTATATAAAATTCAGTTTTAAACATAATATAGCAGCGAAGTTTTGTAAAAAAGGTTTTTCAAAACCTGTCCTCAATAGTAATTGAGACCTTTTCATACTTCCATTTTATTATTAAATGTTCGGCTTGATTGCTTTTATTTTCGAGATACGAAGCATCTTTGAGAAAATAATATATAGAAGTGCCGAACTCTTCATGGGCATGAAAGTCATCTAAGGAAATTCAAACACCGTGAATAATTTACAAGCTGCTTACAGCTGAGAATGTCCATCAAGGGAACCGAATCTAGATTCAGTGGACTGAATCTATGATCACATGATTCTTAGGCTCACATGATATCATAATTTATATGAAAAGTAGTAAGCAGTTATATATATATATATGTAGACATGATCAACCACCACAAAACATCTCCATAGGGGATCAGAAATTTAAATAAAGCCGTAAATGCGATCAACCGCCACGAAGTAAACTCCAGGCGAGACTGAATGTAAAGAAAGCAGTAAAAACGATCAACCGCCATGAACAGGCGGGATGGAATGTAAATAAAGCAGCAAATGGCCATGAAGTAAACTCCAGGCTTGACAGAAATATATATATATATATATATATATATATATATATATATATATATATATATATATGGACTAACATTATCGGGTTATGCCTCGATGTTTCTCAATCCCGGCTCGGTTTATCATTTCAGCGATTTGTCGCTATATATATATATATATATATCTATCTAATAAAATACAAATGATTTTGAATTTCCCGCTCACTCAATAAATTATCTGGGCCGTCCAAAGTTTGAGATAAATCCCACCGTCCATACATCTATCTAATAAAATACATCTATCTATCTAATCTATCTAATAATGATTTTGAATTTCCCGCTCACTTAATAAATCATCTGGGCCGTTCTAAGTTTGAGATAAATCTCACTGCCCATACAGTGCCGGAGGCACGAGACCCAGCTAGTATATATATATAGACAGAAATGAAAAGCACGGACCAAAGTCCGGGCATAAACACACAACACGACTCCCAATGTGAAGAAGAGTATGTGCAAAGATGAAGAGAAAGACTTTATAATGTGTAAGAAGGCTTACAGTGGGTTGCCAAAGAAGACTTCTATGACTTTAAGTGGATGAACACTCAGCTCCCGCTAGTAAAAATATAGCTCTATGTGAGCTAACAAGTGTTTAAAATGAGAAAGCACTCAATATGGGGTGTGTACAAAGCAAATTTGATAGGGCTTCCTCGCCTTTTCCTCTTTAAATATGGCCACCCCAAGCTCTATATTTATAGAGCTGGTGGCTACAGGTGTACCTGCAGTAGTCGCAGATGCTCCTGCGGTTGCCTGGGGTGCCCCGGGCTCTGCGGGTCCCGTCGTCTTGAAGTATATGCACTTGTGCACTGTGATGTCCGCTCGAACTTGCAGAACTTTAATCTGAGCATCCAATTGTGGTGTAAAAGACCTTTTTCGGATCGCCATTGTTGAGAGTTACGCAATGACATTGGATTAGAGGTTGTACGAAGTCAGGAAGAGGGGACCATTGGCTCGGGATTGGAACTCATTTTCTTTTGTGGGACATTGTTGTGTAGAAATGTATGTATGAGATGTTGAGATGGTTCATTGTGGGGTTGAGGTGGCAATATAATGATTTTGCCCCTCATTGGGGTTATCAATGGGTTGGGTTGATAAAGCAGACGTTGCTCAGGGTTATCTCTGAGATTGGAATGTTGTAAGTGTTTTAATTCCTCAGGGTCATCTTCAAGTGTGCCTGTATACCCGGTGTTATCTCCGGGTCTTTGTAATGAGTGCCTCGGCGGGAGTTACGAGGTTGAAGCTGATTGCATGCATTTAAAATAAGTATTTCTGAGGTTATTGCCAAAACTGCAACGACATTCCTTGGGGTTATCTCCAAGGATGAAACTCGGGGTTATCTACGAGGTTGGAACTGATACTCCCAGTGTGTGTTCCGGGGTTGAGACTAAACTTCCGGTGGTATCCGAAATGGATATGAGCTGTCTTCTAGGGTTATCTCTGAAAGACAAATCTTCCCTCCTTCAATGTTAATAACAGGTGTGTAAAAAATTTTGAGTGTCTACAGATGCCCTTCTTTATCACATTCATACAATGCAAGGCATGTATAGGATATGTTGATGCAAATGCATGATGTATGTGTTTTGTTGGATTATTTTCCAATATGATGGGATGATTATCGGTTCCCTGTTAATCCTGCCGGGGATGACAATCAGTGATGTCTTGGACGTGTAATCCAAGTCTTCAAGGATGTTGACGTTGGGGATATCACCAAAGTCCTGAATCCTTTGATACAAACTTTACTCTGAAGATGTGCCTCTTGTGTGCAAGAGATCTGTGGGGATAAAGCTTTGGTTATTTTAAGGATGTGTATAACATATTCCATCATCGGTCCTCTCCGATGAGGATGGTCTTCTCTGGTTTGTGTCACCAGTATATACTACGGTTCTGTTGGAGTTACTACCAACAATATGTATTTTCAGGGCTGCCTGACCTTCGCTGATGTGTGTATCACTGGATAGATCCCTATTGGGCAAACTGTCAAGGCTGTTTGAACTTCATTGATGTGTGTATCAACGGATAGATCCCTATTGGGTGAACTATCAAGGTTGCTTGACCTTCGTTGATGTGTGTATTAACGGATAGATCCCTGTTGGGCAAACTGTCAAGGTTGCTTGACCTTCATTGATGTGTGTGTTAACGGATGAGAATGCGTTGTAACCCCCGCCGGGGATTCATTCATGGACAAAGAATGCGTTGTAACCCCCGCCGGGGAACACGTCAATGAATGAAAATCTATGTTATAACCCCTGCCGGGATCATGTCAATGTATGAAAATATGTTGTAACCCCCCGATAGGGAAAGGCTTTTTAGGGTTACGACCCTGTATTTGGAGGCATCGGACCTGTGTGAGGCATTGCCGAGTAGGATTTGCAAAAGTTGAGATCATCGGTATAGTGTACCTTGTATTTAGGTGAATACCAATGAGTGATATATAAAGCCATAATTTGACGTGTGACAACTAGGATTGTAGGCTATTCCGCTAAGTTGCGTAGCATTTTTTATTCCTGATTTGGCCTTTTTCAGCTTGTGAGACCTCCTTTGCAACTTAAACTGGACTGAGCCGGAGGGGTGGGACCTATGTAAGGGTACCGCAGGTACACCTGTAGCAGCTGCAGGTTGACCTACGGCTAACCGTGGCTACATAATGCCTGTATGTTTCTTTCATAAGTTATTTTCAAGTAGCGCCGCGAAGAAAATCTGAGAGCTCTTCTTCAGATCTGTTGAGTTCGGGCGACTCTTTGCAAATTTTTCTACCGTACAAGTTTTCTACATTGTCCTGATAATATATGCATGTATTATTTTCCAGTTTTTATCCGTTGAAAAATGACTTATCACATGAAATGCATTTAAACACATAGTAGTGAATATGCATGCTGATATGACTGTATAAAAAATATTCAACATAGTAAATGTTATTATTAAACCATGCTGAACATAATGATGTGAAAAAATTTGACTTTTGAAACAATCAAATTGACACCTTTTACTGTCATTTCTTATCTTATTTGAGGACAAATGAGTAAAGGCGGAAAAGCAAAATAATCCTGGTAAGTAGACTACACTTATGGATTTTTTACTATGATGTATTAATGCATGTAGGATGTATATGACTGTGGGTAGGTGTGCTACTGAATGACCACCTAGTCATGCATATGTGCATGTGGATAGTCCTATTTACAAATGGGACTACGACAAATTTTT
Organism: Panax japonicus; assembly: GCA_020205505.1. Taxonomy (NCBI): domain Eukaryota; kingdom Viridiplantae; phylum Streptophyta; class Magnoliopsida; order Apiales; family Araliaceae; genus Panax; species Panax japonicus. Next base: position 27,863,958 of record CM035114.1, read on the forward strand.
TTCAAAATGTAGGCATTGGGTAGTCATGCATTTTTAACTCTACTATAGATGTATGTTAAAATAATGCATGCATACATGTAGTCATAAAATGCATTTTGAAAAGCTCCAAATAAGAATTTACCACACCCTTTCTGAGGTGATTTGGAGACTTTTGTCCAGATATTATGGATCCGGATCAGCCGAGTAGTTCCTGCAGGACCACTTCTGGTGTACGGATAAGGGCTTCTAAAATGCCTCGACCCCGTTCTGTTAGACAACCTCGTCGTTTGGTGGATCCAGTGATATGTCCAGTCCAGGTTGATGTGCCGGACGTCAAAGACTAGGAGTTTGATGTTCCGATTGTGGACCCCGCTCCTGCTACATCTGTTCCCCGTAAGAATTTGCCAGGCATTCAGGTGGTGAACCCAGAGCTTCTGGGTGATTTGAGTCAACACCCTTTAATTTACCTGGACGCAAATGAGGTATAAAGTTATATCTTAATCTTCCTTCATCCTATTGATGAGGAGTAAAGGATTCTGATCTTGATCTGCATTTGATGTAGGTTCCCGGCTTTACACAACCTCGAGGGAACTGGTTCAGCATCCACTCTATGTATCAGGATTTGCATGATGACTATAGAGCGATTGTACATGGCTGGGGATTCGAGATGTTCTTTTTTATCCTTCCTCTCCGTTGTCCCTGGGGTTACCTCAGGGCATTGTCTGAGCGCTGGTTTCACCAGACTCAGTCACTCCATTTGCTGGATTGTGAGGTGATGATTACGCCGATGGATTTGTGGTTTATCACATGTATGGAGTTTGGAGGGGCACCAGTGTCTTTTATGGCGGATATTACCCCGACTACCATTAGATCCTTGCTAGAAGTTCTGGTGGAGGCGCTCAAGGGCAGGACTATTTGTACAGGTCCTGTGAGCGTAGATGCTATGAGCGGGCTATTGAGTGAGCCCATACACTATGATGTAAGAGTCAAGGATCACATTCTTCGGCGATTGTTCCTGATGATCATTAGGGGTTGCTTCATAGCAAATAACTCTTCTACGGTGTCTTTCGCTTTGATCAGTGCCACTCGACACGTGGACCATATTAGAGAGTATTATTGGGGTTCCTACACCTTTGCCTACTTCCTCAGGGGAATGTACATGCGTTCGCAGGGCTTAACCGAGGCTTGGCTAGGATTCTACCCGTTTCTACTGGTGAGTATTAACTGATAGCAGATGTTTGTCTTTATATTGACAGTTCTGGGCCTATGAGAGGCTCCCATGTTTGCATCCTGTGAGTGTGTTAGGCTTAAATACCTATCCACGAGGACGGAGATGTCATCATTCCATACTGGCGGAGGTCCCTGTAGCTGAGGGTTTCACTCATTGCCGCCTACAGCTGGAGTTGTTGACAACGGATGTCATCACGTAGGTTCCCTACTCTGGGGAGCACTTGAGCATTGGATTTGAGGATGGGTACCCGACTAGAGTTGAGTACGTGATTTCCACTCGTAGGATTCCTCTCTTCACAGATGGAGGATGGGAGCTCTACTTAGGAGAGCATGCTATCAAAAGCACTACAGGAGAGATTCGTATACTGTTCTTGCCTCCTACCAGGCGTTATTGGCCTGTCTCGCAGTCACCCATCATTGATATCCCATTATTGGGTGTTAACGGTTTTGCATTGTTAGAGGGCCCCTGCACTCAGCAAATATTCCATCATTGGTGGTTCCCTCGTACCACTGGAGCCCAGACCCGTGCCACTTAGTTCATGGGGGATATCGTTCCAGGATCCGTGATGATGATAGATTGGCTAGTCTGTGTCCGAGATCTGAATCATTTGACACAAATTGACAATTTGACCCGACAGTTGGACCAGGCACATTTCTTTATTTGGCACTTGGGCAGAGATCCTTCAAAGGCAGATACTTTTGATCCTTCCAGCTCTGGTGCTGGCCCCTCAGGTGACCCATATGGCTTTGTCAGTGCAGATAGGCCTGACATCCCTGTGGATAGAGATCCAGTGATTCAGGAGGAGTTACATCAGGTGGACAGGATTGATGATGTAGACATTGACACCATTGTCTTCTTCTGATGTATATTCTCGTTATCTCTTTTGATAGGCCTCTGTTAGACATTGGGTAGCTTTGCCCCATTCTCGCTATATCTTTTAATAGGCCTCTGTTAGCTGTAGGGCTGTTTTGCCCCATTTCATTGTATTTTAGCTGTACAGAGATGTATTAGATGATGATATACTTAGGAATGTATGTAAAACTTTCCATTTCCTATATCATATTGCCATATATTGTTTATTATGCATGTACTATGTTATGTATATGTATGTATGTCAAGAGATATTCAGCATTGACCTCTGGATGGTCTTATGATATGGCCCACACAGATGTCTTTTTCGACAGTTAGCTGTATTGATCATACCCCACCAGTATTGGTTGCATCTGGTATACGATCGTGGTATCATAGTATGTCACCATCAGACAGGGTGACTATAGATCAGCTGTTATAGCATAATATGACCCTCTTGATGTTTTAGGTTCCCACAGGATTCGTAGAGGGTATGCTAGAGCACTCGGTATCGGCGAGACAGGTTTTTCGATTTGGGACCTAGGAGTTAACTACTATTCTAGAGGAGTACGCACGTTTGACGTTGCTGTCACTGGACAGACCTTGCGTGCATATGGCGATTGGAGATATGAGTCGGCAGTTCATGACTCTCACTAGATTGAGGCGTAGGGTGGTACAGGATGAGCTCACATCCGGCCACGTGATATCCCAACATTTTTTATTTGACAGATTTGGCTTAGAGGATAGTTATACACGGCATTTCACCACACCAGAGGATCATTGGCGTTTGGGCAGAGTGGATGTACTGCTATTGTGCATATTATCTTATGTCTACATGCCACGGTACATGGATGAGTTAGATATAAGAGTTATTATGGCAGTGAGAGCTCTCAGGGAGGGTCACACCATTGTACCGATGATTATAGCAGAGACTCTGAGATCGGCCATATACTGCTGCACTTATCTAATAGGAGTGTTTACAAGCAGCTTGGTCATGCTGTATGTGTGGTTTATGTCACACTTGAGATCGATTGACACTTTCAGATGACACGAGTATTGTTTCACCCATGATATAGCTATGTCATACTCCTTTCAGCTGTGGAGTGTATAGATGCTGCATCTTGGTCAACTTTCCTAGCAGGGATTAGAGCTCTTTTTGATATATTACCGTGTACAGGGCTTAGCTCACCCTACAACTTCATCACTCATGCTTTGGGCATAGATTATCTCCCTCTGGCTGGTTTGAGGGGCATGATTACTTACCACCCACTGGCCGTGATGTGTCAGTTTGACCAGTTTGAAGATTTTCATCCTTTTGAGGGGGCATTAAGTCAGCGCTTAGCTTCTCGCTACTTATTAGCAGAGGATAGATCCATGTTGTATGCCTGTTTGGATCATCGCGAGCTAGCTGAGTTTTCTGTCAGCCATCAGGGTTGTTCTATAGAGTATTCCGCATGGATGGAGACAGAGATGACATTAACTATGGCAGTATCCACTGTACAGGGGATTGATTCTGATGATGGGGAGCCTACGAAGGAGATTTATATTCCCATCAAGGAGGATTAGTCTACTGGGTTGCCAGTAGTTGTGATGGATTCTTCCACTATGAGTGTTACTGTTATTCAGCATTCAACACAGTATCTGGAGGAGAGTCTACATCTGATGACCTTTGAGAGAGATCAGGCTAGGGCCTTGATGTTGATAACTCTTGATGGGAGAGATGCAACTCTATTAGAGAGAGACGAGACCATATCAGCCAGAGATGCATTAATTGTAGAGAGGGATGCTGCCCTATCTTCTTGGGATGTAGCCATCACAGACAGTACTTCAGTGAGATCCCTTACGACTAGCATCCTTGCCGATATAAGTGCATACATTGATGAGCATCATGCCACCATGCAGTTAGCCTCAGATCTGCTATCTCGTGTAGATACCATTGGGCAGGAGCTTACAGCGTTACCTCCTTCTTCGGAGAGGGATGCTATGTTAGATCTGATAGTCTTCATATACACAGATCCGTAGATAGCTTTGTATTTTCCTGCACAGACTAGCTTAGCCATTTTGTCATGTACAACACATATGTATATATCAAAAAATATTATATATGGCAGGGAAATATATTTTGATTCACTTCCCTTTTAGTTGTGCCTTGTTACTTGCTTGATATTTGCCTATTTCTTCAGGGCTTGTGATCTTGATGCATTCTTAACTCATCCTTGATGTGTGGACATTGAGACATAACAGGATCTTCCAGAATGGATCATTGATCTGTATGTATCCCTACCATCTTTAGTGTCTTGGGACTGGTTTCTGTATGTAGATGTGGAGAGGAGTGTGGCTTTTCCTCTCTGAGATTGACCGCACCACAGATGGTCGCCTGTACTCTTATTTAGGAAGAGCTCAGTCAGTTCCATCTCTTATGGATTGGTGTTGCTCTTTGAGGCACGACCGTAGCTTATATGGTCGCCGAATCTCCTATTTGTGAGGAGAGGTTAGGAAGTTCCATCCCTTTGGTCTGAAGCCGATGAAATGCGGTGGATTGAAATTTGATCCCAGTACCATGTGACAAGTATTTGTGTTTTGGTAGGGGGTTAGACCGAACCATAAATGGCTACCTACATACTCCTATTGGAGTGAAGATCAGGTCTGCATAGTTCGAACATGGTGTAAGAGGTTTAACGCTAAATGTGAAAGGTGTAAATAGGTGTAAAAGCTCTATTGATGAAGAAGGGTGTAGAAATATTTTTGTTGTTTTTGTTTTTGAAGAGAAAGGTAGAGGTGTTTTTGTAGACAAAGGGCAGAAATGTTTTTGTTGTTTTTTTATTGCGACCGGGCCATATAGAATATGGTTGCCTACGTACTCCCGGGTATCAGGGAGATCAGGTCGATGTAGTTCGCCTCTCAGGATGATTTTCAGCCGAAGAGAAGTCTGAATCCAATGTGCATGCTATACTGTAAGGAAAAGAAAGTTTGATCCCATTTTTGGGACAAAATGCAGGTGTAAAAAAGTTTGATCCCGTCTTCAGGACAAACTACAAGCGTGGAAAAGTTTGATCCTAATTTCAGGACAAACTGCAGGTGTGAAAGGTTCAATCCCTGATGGGATAACCGAAATTGTATGAAAGGTTTGAAATGAGGTGAAACCAGGCTACTGGTTTGAAGTATATGTTTCCCTGAGGGGAAGAAGAGTATGTAAAAACGGTTAGAAAACCGGAATGATTGGTGATCTAACAATCCATAACCAGGATGTTTGCTTGATGATAACCTCAGATATAGTATCGTTTCATGGTGACCGAGTTGATAAGCTATGGAAATTCATCGTCGTCCATTTCCTGCAATCTGAGAGCGCCTCATGTCAATACCTCATTTACAACAAACGTGCCTTCCCAGTTAGGAGCGAATTTTCCCTTAGATTGATCTTGGTTGTCAATGATCTTCTTCAAAACCAAGTCATGCTGTTTAAACTGCCATAGCCAAACTTTCCTATTGTAGGATCTGGCGATCCTTTGCTGATATAACTGACAATAGAAGATAGTCGCGGTTCTCCTTTTGTCTATTAGAGAAAATTGGTGATACCTATCTTGTACCCATTGGTCTTCATCCAGCTGAGCGTCTATCAACACTTTGAGGGATTCCATTTCCACCTCTATGGGGAGCACTACTTCCATCCCATAGGCTAGTGAGTAGGGGGGTTGCCCCAATGGAAGTACACATTAAAGTTCTGTAGGCTAATACAGTTTGAGGCAAGAGGTAAGGCCATCCTTTGTGATTGGTGGACATTTTCTGCATGATCTTCTTGATGTTTTTATTAGTCGCTTCAACAACATCATTCATCTTTAGACGGTAGATGACAGAGTTAAGGTGTTTGATGTGGAATTTACTGTATAACTCCTCCATCATTTTGTTGTTGAGGTTCTTAGCATTGTCTAACACAATCACCTCTGGTTGTCTATATCAAAAAATGACATTATTTCTGATGAAAGCAATGATGACTTCTTTAGTAACCCTTTGGAAGGATGCTGCTTCTACCCATTTGGTGAAGTAGTCGATCATGGTGAATATGAACTGATGCCCATTACTGGCTTTGGGCTTGATGGGCCATATCACGTCCATTCCCCACATTGAGAAAGGCCAAGGAGAAATCATGTTGTGGGCCACAGTGGCGTGGATGACATTTCCATGAATTTAGCATTGATAGCACCTCTTAACGTGATCGTCACAATCAACTCTGAGCGTATGCCAGTAATGCCCTGTTCTGAGAATTTTCTTAACAAGTAAGAGACCTCTCATGTGTGGGACACATACTCCACCATAGATCTCATTTATGAGCCTCTGAGCTTGGTCCTTGTCTAGACATCTGAGGAGACCTAATCTTGCATCTGTCTTGTAGAGTACATCTCCACTCAGGTAGAATTTCATAGCAAGTCGATGGATCCACTTTCTTTTAGTTGGGGTTGCCTCAGCGGGTATAGATCCATCGCATAAGTTCTCCTTGATGTGCTGATACCAAGGGTTGTGGATGGGAGGTAGGTCATCCGATACTTCTCCAACATAGTTCCCATAGGCTGGGGCCTTTTGCGGGCCAAATGTGATGTTTGGAATGTTTTCCTTGTCAGGTATGTGAATGAAGGAGGCCAATGTTGCTAGTGCATTCGCAAAATCATTCCTATTACGAGGAATGTGTAGAAAAGGGATTTCTTCGAACTCCAAAGCCATTTGTAAAACTTGCCGATGGTAAGGCATCAAATGTAGTTCCTTGGTTTGATAGATTCCCGTGGATTATTTGATTACTAACTCGGAATCCCCAAAGATAGTTAACCATCAGATATCCATTGATTGGGCAAGTTTTAGCCCCATGATACAACCTTTATACTCAGCTGTGTTGTTGGTGCTAACAAACTGTAATTTAACGGCGACGTGATACTGCTCCCCCGTACCGAACACTAGAACTGCTCCAGCCCCAGAGCCTTCTGTGTTAACAGCTCCATGAAAATACATTTTCCCCGCACGACATGTATCGTACTGATGGTGTTGCTAAATTTCCATGACCCCTTCATCGGGAAAGTATGTGTCCAAGGGTTTGAAATCCTCTGCAGGTGCGGTGGCCAGTTGATTCATAATTCCTTGACCTCTGATAGACTTTTGTGTCATATAGACGATGTCAAATTGATGTAGGATCAACTGCCATCTGGGCAGCTGATAATTTAACATGGGTTTACTGAACACGTACTTGAGAGGATCCACGCGGAATATGAGATGGGTTGTGTGACCATGGAGGTAATGTTGTAACCTCGTGGAAGCCCATGCTAAAGCACAACAAGTCTTCTTAATCAGAGTGTACTTGTGTTCACTGATACTAAATCTTTTGCGGAGGTAATAAATAGCTTGTTCTTGGATTCTATCGTCTTTTTGTCAAGAATGCAGCCCATGGCATTGTCATTAATGGATAGGTACATGAACAGGGGAACACCATCCCTAGGAGGTACCAAAATGGGAGCTTTAACTAGTTGCTCTTTGATTGTAAGGAATGCTTTCTGACATTCATCGTTCCATTTTATGGAGGAGTTCTTCCTTAACAACTTGAAGATGGGTTCACAGGTTGCTGTGAGTTCAAAAATAAACCTGCTAATGGAGTTGATTCTTCCCAAAAATCCTCGTATTTCATTCTCTATCTAAGGAATGGGCATTTCAGTGATGGCCTCAATTTTGGTGGGATCCAGCTCAATCCCTTTGTAGCTGAATAGAAATCCTAGCAACTTGACTGATTTAAGACCAAAGGCGTATTTTGCTGGATTCAACTTCAAGTTGTACTTATGCAACCTATTGAAGAGCTTTTTGAGATGGTCTATGTGGTCTTCCTCCCTTCGGGACTTGACAATGATGTCATCCACGTAGATCTCTATCTCCTTGTGCATTAAATCTTGGAAAAGAGCCATCATATCTCGCTGATAGGTTGCTCCGGCATTAATGAGGTTGAATGACAACCGTCTATAGTAGAAGGTTCCCCAAGGCGTGATGAAAGTAGTTTTCTCACGATCTTCCTCAGTGACCTTAATCTGATGATACCCCACGAAGCAATCCGCAAAAGAGTACATGCCGTATTGAGCAGTATTGTCAATAAGAATGTGGATAAATGGCACGGGAAAGCTATCTTTAAGGCAAGCTTTGTTCAGATCCCGATAATCCACGTAAACTTGCACCTTTTCTCCCGATTTAGGCATGGGAACTATGTTGGATATTCATTCAGGATATGTAGACACCATGATAATGCCAACTTGAAATTATTTCACAATTTCTTGTTTCACCTTTAAACTCCACTCAGGTTTCAATCACCTGAGCTTCTACCTGACTGGCTTAAATCCCTCTTTGATGGGAATGCGATGAAGGATAATGTCAGTGGATAAACCCACCATATCTTCTTGAGACCATGCAAACACATCCTGGAATTAAGTTAGTAATGTAACCATATCATTCCATTGGTTTGGGGTAAGGTATGAACCAATCTGGATTAACTTAGGGCTTTCTAAGGTTTCGAGATTGAAAGAATTGGTATGATCAAGATTAGGTTTAGGTTTGTCTTCAACCCATTCCTTAATCTCCTGAGGTATCTCAATTTCCTCTTGTACTTCCATCAAGTCTGAGTCCAACTTTTCATCAAAGTTACAGTCCTTGTGGAGAAAAGGCACCTCATCAGCAAGTACATGCACATCTAAATTCAGAGTCCTGAAACAAAATATGCTTTCACTTAATATATGAAACTGCTTAATCATACAAAGTGTTAGCATATACTGATAAAATAATTGCTAATACTGTACAAAAAAGTAAGCAATTAAAGTTATCTACAGGGCAGAGGGATTTTCTGCTCGTTTTACCCTCGTCGACCAAAGCATGGAGTGTTATTCCAATTGTTGAGGGTAAAGTCCTGATGGACTACAGTGATTGAGGGGCTATCATCGTCCTCCTTCTCCCGAATGATGACCATAACATCTGGGCAATCATCATCTAGGGTGTATCTGTTTGTATGCTCATCATGGACAATGATGCGTATGCCAGACATCATCAGGGTGATGTCTTGTTTACATTTTTGTTTCCTTTCTTCCACTTCGGGATCAGGAATCAACAATTCTTTTGCTTTAATCGGTACTGGCTTGGGAAATAACATAGCCATAACATGGGCTGACACCTTTACTGGAGATTGTATAAGCTCAGGTGTTGTAAATAAAGAAAATTGCAATGTGGCGGAAGCTTGAGGAATCTGTTTATGCTTATGAGGATTCCTATGACTGGAACTGGCAGAATAGCCTAGTTCGGTTATCCTGGTTTAACTGGACATTTGAATTGGGTGCTTAAAACCCTGGTGATTTTTACCCAGCCCTTATCCAGGCTGATGACCCAATGATATCATTTCTTGTGTAGCTGCCATCACTTCGACAGAAATCTTTGGTACAGGAAGTGGTGCTCCAATAGGATGGTATTGCGTGTTCCTCACTTCCAAAGTATAAAAACTGGCCGGATCAACTTCTGAATTGAAGTTGATGAGTGGTAGGTCTCCTTGTTCAGGATATTCCGGCTCAGCATTGACAGTGACTAGGCTTTTGTTGATAATGTATTTAAGGTGTTGATGAAATGTAGAAGGGACAGCTCCATCCATGTGGATCCATGATCTTCCCAATAGCAGGTTGTATCCTGACTCTATCTTGAGGACGTGAAAAGATACGCAAAAATGTATGGGGACCAATCTCAATTTGCAGCTCAATATCTCCGACAAAATTTCGTCGAGATCCATCAAAATCTTTGATAACCGTATGGCTATTTCGGATCCGTTTGAGATTAACGTTCATCTTCACCAAAGTGGCATAAGGACAGATATTCAGAGATGAACCTCCATCTATCAAAACTCCAGCTAACATATACCCGGAGAAAAAAACTGCAATGTGCAACGACTTGCAATGACCGGTCCCTTTAGGCGGTATATCGTTATCAGTGAAAGATATCATATTGTTATTAAAAATAGGATCAACCAGATGTTGAAAGTTTTCCACATCCACTGATTTTGGTAAATAGGCTTCTTCCAAAACCTTCAGTAAGATCTTTTTTTGATACTCAAAAGAGAAAACCAAGTCCAATATTGAGATTTGATGTGGAACTTCTCTTAAGCTTAAAAGCACCTTGGCTTCATTTTAACCCATAGTGCGGAGGAATTTTTCAATCTTCTCTATGGGAATCTTCCCCTTTGTTTTTATGGTAGGCTTCATCACCCTCTGAGGAAGATACAATGGATTTTCCTTTAACACTGTAGCAGTAGTATGAGACGTGGATCCTTCAGTTTCTCCATAATTCCATGGGACTTTTTGTAAGCTGATAACAAGATACGGTGGTCTAAATGGTAAACAAATTGGCCCTGGTGCAACCACTTTCAAAGGATTATCACTACCTTTGAGTTGAATTGCTGGCATGGGAAATGGCCTGACAGTCTCATCAGTCCCAAAGGATATAACTGCTACTAGCCCCTTCTATTTAGTAGGACATATATTCTCACCCTCGAGTAGCACAGTGTCATCGTCTGCCAGTTGCAAGACACTGCTGTCAATTATATTCTGAATAAGGTGGCAGAGTACCCAACATTCTTCTGTTCTATGACCGCGAGAATGTGAATGATATTGAAACACTCCATCAGAGTTGAACTGACTTGAACGGGGATTAATTGGAGGTAGAAGGGAGGTGATTCTTCCTTCATTGATTAGCATCTGAAATATCTCCTCCATAGGTTGGCCCAAGTATGTAAATTCCCTTCTATTGGCAAAATCCCGGCAAGCTTTAACACTTGCTCTCTTTGTAACCTTGTCCTCCAGTGCTTCACTTTCTAAAGGTGATGATGGAGCATTTATAACAAAAAGAAAGAGACAGGTATGCTCCTGGCTGACTAACTGGCGTGTGACTTGATGCTGATGGATCACCAGTTCTGCAAATTATTCAACTAGCTTACAAAGAGCTTTCATCTTTCGTTCCATAGCAAATTAAAACTTTGCGTAATCCCATCTATCAACACCATCTTTGATGGTATGGGATGGTTCATCATAAACATTGGAACTCTGTCCACTACTCCAACTAATCATATTGACCTCTTCTTCTTTGTGTTGATGAAGAGGGTTGTCTTGCACATGCGGTTGATCTGGTTTGGTAACCACGATCTCACCATTGTCTATTAAATCTTAGATCTTGTGTTTCACGGCCCAACAATCTTAAGTATCATGTCCAGGTGCCCCGGAATGATAAGCATACTTTTGAGTAGCATTGAAACCCCTCCCATTAGGGTTGGCTAGTGGAAGAAGATGTGTGATTTTCTTCTAAGTAGTCAGAAGAGTAAGAATGTTCTCGATCAAGTCCCCTAAGGGTGTGAACGTTCAAGGGCGCTTTACTTCTCCACCTTTAGGCAATGGATGGTTTGAAGACTGTGCTTGAAAAGGGGAGTAGTTTCTCTTCTGTATAGGTATATTCTGATTGCCTTTTTGACCTTATAGTATCAAGGAAACATTCTCCTCCTTCTTTTTACGGACCCTCCGGGGGTTGTTTCCATAAGTTTCGGACTGGATGTGCTCAACAACTTCTTTAAGAGTGGCTAGGTCTTGAATCTTTCCTGACTTCAACCCCATCTCAGTCATCTCTCCATGTTTGATCGTTTCAGAAAATGGTTTGCCAATACCAGCTAAGACTGTCTCATATAAAGGAGTTTCTTGTATGTCTATCAGGGTCATGACCATTTCTGATTCCGTCATAGAGGGGATAACTTGAGTAGCAAGACGCCTCCACCTTTGAGCATACTCTCTGAAAGACTCATTGGACTGTTTCTTGACTTTGGTAATCTGATACCGGTTAGGAGCCATTTAATACTGGAAGCTGTACCGAGTAAGGAAGGCATGAGCTAGATCTTCCCAGCTATCGATCTTTGAGTTGTCTAATCTGGTATACCATGAACGGGCTTCTCCAGTCAAACTTTTCTGAAACAGCTGCATTTTGAGCTTTTCGTTTTCTGCATAAGATCCAAGTTCTGCATTGAACACCTTCAAATGTGTGTAAGGATCCCCTAATCTGTCATACTTTTCAAAGTCAGGGGTTTTAAATTTCTCTGGATAATGAACACCAGGGAATATGCAAAGGTCAACATATGAAACACTCCCATGTGCTCCAATCCCTTTGAGAGAATAGAGGGTTTTTTCCATCTGAAGGACCTTCTTCCTGATATCACCGGTGTCTGGATCTCCTTTGAGATGGGTGTTTTCAGGGTCTTTGTTGGTCGTATCAAATTGAGGTTCTGGATTTGCTTTATCCAAACCTTGAGTTCCTCCTTGTGCAGAGGATTCTGTATGTGTAGGCATCTTTGGACCCTGAGTAGACTGATGTAATTCTTTAACCAGAATAGCCAAATCTGTAATTTTTTTACTTAATCCGTCAAATTCTTCTCTAGAAACGGGAGTAGATTGGTCATAAGAAGACATGGTTGGCTGTAGGCTCGTGCCCTTTTTGGATTTTGAGCGGGTAACATGCCCAATTATTTCCCTACAAAAAACTTATGTAGTTTAATCTTAGGGAATGTATAAATGTTTACATGCTGTCATAATGGTTCCATTTTAGGAGTATTATCCTGTAAAACGGGTGTCATTTGATAGCATGTCATGCATGCGCAAATTTTCTTCATATTTTCCATTATATATAGATGAACATGGAATAAATTACAAGTGATTGTCTTTACAAGTAATTGAAAATGGAAAGCATGAAGAGACTTTCCTCCGCGTTTGGTTTATCAGAGGCTAACCTATCTTAGGTTACTCTCGCGGATTTTTGGCATGAAGGTTCCCAGATCATCGTAATTTACTTGACGAGAAGTTAATCTGGTCTTTCAACTGGAGCGAATCTGGGTGGTGCCTTTCCTAAGCCTCGTTGGAATTAGTCTCTCTACGAGTCCAGTAATCAAACACCAATAGGATAGCCTCCTGATGGAGGAACCACACAACATACATTCATATACAACGTGTCTCACCGTTTATGAAAATGATGACATGTGCGAAGCACTAATATCACATATAGATATATTACAGTGCAGTAAGTAAAAATGCATTCGTACACATTCATCAAAAATATAAATTCAACATTCACACACAAGCATATAACAGTTTTGAAAAGCTTGTAATAGCGGCTTAAGCCCTCTCTTACTGGAATCCGCAATAGAGTCGCCACCTGATATGTACTTGCCATTTATCCATATACTTAATATACTCAATATGACATGTACTCCTTTGCTAATTATTTTGTGGGGTACCATCAAATTATGGTTGCTGAAGAGGATCACGAGAAAACTGCATTCATCACACCTTGGCGAACATTTGGTTATAGACGGTTGTCATTCGGCCTCATTAATGCAAGAGCTACCTACCAGCGGGCCACGATGGCTCTTTTCGACGACTTAATACACAAAGAGATAGAGATCTACGTGGATGACATCATTGTTAAATCCCGAAGGGAAGAAGACCACTTAGACCATCACAAAAAACTCTTCAACAGGTTGTGTAAGTACAACTTGAAGTAAAATCCAACCAAGTGAGCCTTTGGCATTAACTTAGGCAAGTTTCTAGGTTTCATAGTCAGCCACAAAGGAATTGAGATGGATCCCACCAAAATCTAGGCCATTTCAGAAATGCCCATTCCTCAGACAGAGAAGGAAATACGAGGATTTTTTGGAAGAATCAATTTCATTAGCCGGTTCATTTCCCAACTCACAGTATCCTGTGAGCCTATCTTCAAGTTGTTAAGGAAGAACTCCTCTATGAAATGGAACAATGAGTGTCAAAAAGCCTTCCTTACAATCAAAGAGTAGCTGGTTAATGCTCCTTTTTTGGTACCTCCCAGGGATGATGTTCCAATGTTCATGTATCTGTCCATTAATGACAATGTCATGGGCTGCATGCTGGGATAAAAAGACGATAGAGGCCAAGAGTGAGCTATCTACTACCTTAGCAAAAGATTAAGCAGCAGTGAACACAAGTACACTCTGATTAAGAAGACTTGTTATGCTTTAGCATGGGCTTCCATGAGGTTATAGCATTACCTCCATGGTCACACAACCCATCTTATATCCCACGTAGATCCTCTCAAGTACATGTTTAGTAAACCCATGTTAAATTGTTGGTTGTCCAGATGGAAGTTGATCCTACAACAATTTGATATCGTCTACGCGACGTAAAAGTCCATTAAAGGTTAAGGAATTGCGGATCAACTGGCCACCGTACCTTCAGGGGATTTCAAACCCTTGGAAACATACTTCCCCGATGAAGGGGTATTGACAGTGCAGCAACACCATCAGTACGATACACACCAATCATGGAAAATGTATTTTGATAGAGCTGTTAACATGGAAGGTTTTGGAGCTGGAGCAGTTCTATTATTTGGTACAGGGGAGCAGTATCTCATCGCCGTCAAATTGCAGTTTGTCAGCTCCAATAACACAGCTGAGTATGAATGCTGTATTATGGGACTCAAACTTGCCCAATCAATGGGTATAAGGCAGTTAACTATCTTCGGGGATTCAGAATTAGTAATCAGATAGACCACAGGAATCTATCACACCAAAGAGCTACATTTGCTGCCTTACTATTGACAAGTTTTACAGATGGCTTCGGAGTTTGAAGAAATCTCCTTCCTCCATATTCCTAGGAATATGAATGATTTTCTGGATGTGCTAGCAACTTGGGCCTCCTAGATCAACATGCTTGATAAGGAAAGCATGCCAAACATCCCATTTCCCTACAAAAGGTGCCAGCCTATTGGAATTATATTGGAGAAGTATCGGAAGAGCTACCTCCCATCCAACACCCTTGGTATCAGTACATCAAGGAATACTTGCGAGATGGATCTACACCCGCTGAGGTGAGCCCGACTGAAAGAAGGTGAATCCATTGACTGGCTATGAAGTTCTACCTGAGGGAAGATGCACTCTACAAAAGAGATGCCAGAATATATCTCCTCAGATGTCTGGACAAGGACCAAGCTCAGAGGCTCATGGATGAAATCCATGGTGGAGTATATGGCCCACACATGAGCGGCCCTCTACTCATTAAAAAGATCCTCAGAATAAGGCATTACTGGCTCTCACTTAAAGCTGACTGTGATAATCACGTCAAGAGATGCTACCAATGTCAAATTCATGGGAATGCTATCCACGCCCCTCCGAGGAAACTCAACAATATGAGTTCACCTTGGCCCTTCTCAATGTGGGTAATGTACATGATCGGGCCCATCAAGACCAAAGCTAGTAATGGGCATTGGTTTATCTTCACCGTGATCGACTAGTTCACCAAGTGGGTAGAAGGAGCCTCCTTCCCCAAGGTTACCAAAGAAGTCATCATTGCTTTCATCAGAAACAATGTCATTTGTCGATATGGGCAACCAGAGGTAATTGTGTCAGACAATGCTAAGAACCTCAACAACAAAATGATGGAGGAGTTGTGTAGTAAATTCTATATCAAACACCTTAACTCCGTCATCTACCATCCAAAGATGAATGGTGTTGTTAAAGCAGCTAATAAGAACATCAAGAAGATCATGCAAAAGATGTCCGCCAATCACAAAGGATGGTCTGACCTCTTGCCTCTGACTCTATTAGCCTACAGAACTTCAATGCATACTTCCACTGGGGTAACCCCCTACTCATTAACCTATGGGATGGAAGAATTGTTCCCGTAGAAGTTGAAATGGAATCCCTCAGAGTGTTGATTGAAGCTCATCTAGATGAAGACCAATGGTTACAAGATAGATATCACCAATTGTCTCTAATAGAGGAAAGGCGAAGGGATGCTACCTTCCATGGTCAGTTATATCAACAAAGGATCGTTAGATCCTACAACAAGAAAGTCCAGCTATGGAAGTTTAAACAATATGACTTAGTTTTGAAGAAGATCATTGAAAACGAAGATCAATCAAAGGGAAAATTTGCTCCAAATTGGGAAGGCCCATTTATTGTCAAGGAGGTATTGACAAGAGGTGCTCTCAGATTACAGAAAATGGATGGCGACGAATTTTCACAGCTCATCAACTCAGACACCGTGAAATGGTACTATGTCTGAAGTTACCATCAAGCAAACATCCTAGTTTTGGATCACCAGATCACTAGTCATTTCAGGTTTTCTAACCCTTTCTACACACAACCTTTCTTCAGACCCATTTGCCCCATCAGGGAAATACACTTTTCAAGTCAGTAGCCTGGTTTTCAGATCATCAAATCTTTCATTCAACTTTGTTTCAAACCTTTCAACTTATCCCACCAGAGATTAAACCTTTCATACCTACAGTTTGTCCTTAACATGGGATCAAACTTTTCCCCCGCAGTTTGTCCTAAACATGGGTTCAAACTTTTTTGGCTACAAATCGTCCCGAACATGGGGCGAACTACGTCGACCTGATCTCCCCGATACTTGGGAGTATGTAGGCAACCATTTTATATGGCCCAGTCGTAATAAACAAAAAACAAAAAATAAAAAAAAACATTTCTACAACCTTCTATACAAAAATCACAAAAATATTCCTATATTTTCTACCCCTTCAGATACAGCGTTGAACCTCTTACACCAAGTTCGAACTATGCAGACTTGATCTCCTCTTCAATAGGAGTACGTAGGCAGCCATTTATGGTTTTGTCTTACCCCTACCAAAACAAATACTTGTCAATGGTATTGGGATCAAACTTCAATCCACCACATTTCATCGACTTCAGACCAAAGGGATGGAACTACCTGGACTCCCCATAAATGGCAGAGTTGGCGACCATCTAAGCTAAGGTTGATTCCTCAAAGAGCAACACCAATTCATAAGAGATGGAACTATTGGGGATCTCCTCTTTAATAGGAGTACCGATAAACATCTGTGGTGCGGTGAATCTCAGAGAGGAAAAGTCACAATCCTCTCCACATCTACATACAGAAACCAGTCCCAAGACACCAAATAGGGTAGGGATACACACAGATCAACGATCCATTCTGAAAGATCCTGCAACATCTCAATGTCCACCCATCAAGGATGAGTTTAAAATACATCAAGATCACAAGCCTTGAAGAAGCAGACAAATATCAAGCAAGTATCAAGGCACAACTAAAAGGTAACTTAATCAAAATATATTTCCCTGCCATATATAATTTTTTTAATATATACAATATGTGTTATATATGACAAAATGGCTAAGCTAGTCTGTGCAGGAAAATACAATCCTATCTACAATCCTGTGCATATACAAACTATCAAGTCCAACATGGAATCGCTATCCGAAGAAGGAGGCAACGCTTCAAGCTCTTGCCCAAGGGTATCTACACGAGCTATCAGATCCGCAGCCAACTGCATGGTGGCATGATGCTCATCAATATATGCACTCATATCGGCAAACATGCCAGTAGTAAAGGATCTCACTATGGTACTATCTATAACGGCTATATCCCGGGAAGATATGACAGCATCCCTCTCAACAATCAATGCATCTATGGATGATCTAGCCTCATCCCGCTCAGCAATAGCGGTGTCTCTATGAGCTACAGCCTCCTCCCTCTCCAATAGAGCGACATCTCTCCAATCAAGAGTTATCAACATCAAGGCCCTAACCAGATCTCTCTCAAAGGTCATCAAATGAAGACTCTGCTCTAAATACTGTAATAATGTCTACTCACAGTAGCACTCATACTGGGAGAATCTACACGAGCTGCTGGCAACCCAGTGAATAGCTCCTCATTGGTGGGAAGATCAATGTCCTCTATGGGCTCCCCATCATCCGAATCAATCCTCGACACTGTGGATACTACCATAGTCAACATTGTCTCTATCTCCATCCATGCAAAATACTCTATCGAACAACTCGGATGGCTAATAGAAAATGAATCTAGCTCACGCTAATCCCAACAGGCATACACCCTGGATTTATCCTTTGCTAACAAGTGGCGAGAAGCCAAGAGCTGACTCAATGCCCCCTCAAAAGGATGGAAGTCTTGGAACTGGTCAAACTGTGACATCACAGCCAGTGGGTGGTAAGTATTCATTCCCCTCAAACTAGCTAGAGGGAGATAATTCATGCCAGGAGCATGAGTAATGAAGCTATAGGGTGAACTAAGCCCTGTAATGGCAGAATGTAAAACGGATCTGCGATCCCTGTCAAGAATACCGACTAAGACGTAGCGTCTATACATTTCGCTGGCTTGAAGGAGTATGACATGGCTATCTCATGGGTAAAAAATACTCGTGCCATCAGAAAGTGCCAATCGGTCTCAGGTGACATGAACCACACGTAAAAAATAACCGAGCTACATGTGAATACCCCTGCAGGGTAGGTGCTGCAATATGTGGACGATCTCAGCGTCTCTGCTATAATCATCAGCACAATGGTATGTGTAAAGTCCCCGAACCCGGATACTTGAAACCCGAACTCGGTACTTCACGATACCATTTCTATGAGCGGAATACTACTAATAATAATAACAATAATATAAAACTTAAACTTAAATTTATAAATACATCAGAGTCTTTCTCCCAGGTACGTAACCTTTAAACATTCATTACATGTCATATCATATATAAATATATATATATATCATAGTCTTCATAATCTAAAACTATTACAAACAGTAATATAAAAAGTCATTCAACAACTTTCCCTTTTCCCTTGTTCTTGATTGATCCTTCTGGTCCTTCACACTTTGCTGAAAACATTTAAATTAAGCAAGGATGAGCATTTGAGTGCCCAGCAAGTATTATATATATAGGCTGAAGGAATTTAAATGTTTTCTTTATAATATCTTCTACAACTAGTCAGTAGTTGTGAAGTAATCTGTACAAATAATAATAACATAACAACCCTCATTCAAATTTTTGAAACTACGTATAGACTATACATGAGTTTTTTGTGACATACTTTGAACATTGTTTTCATTTTCGAAAGGGTTTGAACAGAAATTCATCTGTAAACCGGCCATTGCTTACGGGCACAGAGGGTGATCAGCCCCGTTGTACCCTGTATTGATCAATACTACATTGTTAGAACGATATTATCGTTCATCTTTTGTCCACCGTAGCGCATAAAATTTTTCCCATTATCGGGATGTTCATTCATGTCGGGTTTTCATAACAAAGGTCTTATATAATTCAACATATATGTATATCAAAGGCGTATCAACATGCGATTAAATACAATGATTATCCAAGTGGGGACACTTGTATAATCATTTATAGAAATTAACGAACAGAATATATATAACTGAATTATCATATACTAGCATGTTGATAGTCAATGGGCTTATATAATATAAGTTTAACAATCTGTACAATAATAACATTAATTCTAAATTTCTCACTTCTATCCATTGCATAAAGAAAATGCAAAGTTAGGATACTTGCCTGATGCGCTGCTTACACTTTTCAACTTAGTTTTATCTTTTATGAAATCACCTAACATTAATCAGATTATTTTACTGATTAGTACAACATATCGCACACATAACACTGCATATTGCAGTCAGCACATTTCCTATTAACATTATCACACATGTTCAACAATCGTTGACTCATAATCAAACATCAACACCTTCCTAATCACATTGTCATACAACCTTAATAACCATTGAATCACAAATAAATAGTTAACTAACCAATTTATCTAAGTCCAGATCAATTTCTGATCTATGTCGGTCAACCGACAACTTTATCGGGTAAATATCGAGTCTAAGACTCTAATCCGTAGTTCAATATCCTTTGGATAACTTAAACCTCAGTCACACTATTTTCCATGGCCTTATAATAATTATTAAATAATTATTATCATTTAACATATTTTTGAAATATCAGAATCATTATGAAATGATTTAAATATTAAACAATTCTATTATCATTAATATTTAATTAATATTAAACTATTAATAAAACTATTGCCAAAATATTAAAGTTATGTATATTAACTCAAAATATTTTTAAAGTATTTATAATACCATTAAATGATTTTTAAAACATTTAAAATCATCATTAAATAATTACCATTAATATGTAAATATTAATGAACTATTTATCCCAATATTTAAAAGTCATAATTATAACTTCAAATATTTTTAAATTATTATCATCCTTTTTAAATGATTTTTAAATAAATAAAATCATTTTTAAACTATTTAATTAATATAATTATTAAATAAATTTAATATCATTAATCATTAAATATCATTAATATTAAATTATTAATGAAATATCCTTTAAATATTAAAAGTTATATTTTATAACTTAAAATATCTTTAAACATTTTATTTCTATTTAAAATGATTATTATAATATTAAAATCATTTTTAAACTAAATTATTTAATATAATTATTAAATAACTTTAATATCATTAATAATAATTAATTAATGAAATTTACTTTTAAATATTAAAAGTTATATTTTATAACTTAAAATAATTTTAAATACCTTATTATTATTTAAAATGATTTTTAATATAATAAAATCATTTTTAATTCATTTATTTAATTCATTTAATAAATAACTTAATTATCATTAATATTTAATTTATTAATGAAAATTATCACATAATATTAAAAGTTATTAAAAATAACTTAAATTATTTTCTTATACTATAATATAATTTTAAATGATTTTTCAAATATTAAAATCATTTTTAAATAATTTATTTTATATGATAATTAAATAAATTAAATACTTTTAATATTCCAAAAATATTAAATATTTATGAAATATATTAAAAATAATTAAAAACTAATTTTTAGATTTTAAAATAATTTTTAATAATTTATTTTGTATTTTTAATAATTAAAAACTATTTTTTTCTATTTTTTTTATTAATTTCCGAAAATTAAAAAAAAATCTGTCGCTAAAGACCACCTATAGCTACAGAACCGTCGCTATAGGTGTTCTTCATGTTCTTCACCATTTCCAGATCTGCATACACAGTTGCCAAGTAGGCTAGTTTGACCATACGTAAATCTCAATCTGTGATGTTTCCTGACATGTTTGGGATTGCATATTATAGTTCTAATGCAGGACTTCATTATCAAATAATAAACATAACCATAACATCAAATATCAGCAAGATCTAGCCCTCCAAAAATCGTGTCAGAACTGTTCTTCAATTTCTGGGTTTTCCAGAAATGAAGAACAGTCGAGGTACTTACTTTCCAAGCCTTGATTCAACCGTTCTGGGCTTGATATGTTCATTCTAATGGTTCATACATATAGAGTACACGACAGAGAACAATACCATATCATCAGATCATCAAAACAACAACAAATAATGAAGATAAATTCTGGTCAAACCCTACTGGAAAAATTTCTCTTGAAGGTTCTGGGTTTTCTAGAAACCTTCATATGTCAGAACGGTCAACGCACTTTGACCAGGGTTAAATTCGATCATGATAATGTTATGGGTAATATAAAGGTATGAATGTGTAGTTCTAGTGTCATATTACCACAGACGATCAACTTTATGGACTAAATATCAAACATGAGCAAGATAAAAGGCTTTAAAATGGTTGTCAGAATTTCTGGAAATCTGAAAATTTTTCTGGGTTACCCAGAAAAATATTTTCGTGACCGGTCAACCCTATTTGACCACTTATAACTTTTAATGTATACCAGATCTGGACCTGATTTAAGTTCCAGATCAAAGATCTCACAACATACTACCAGACCAAACATTAAAACAACAAAAATACTAAACACACAACGATCTACAGCCTCTGACATTCGATGTCAGAGAACAAAAATAGAAATTTTCCAGATTTTTAAGAACATCAAATCCGAGCATCTAGATGTTATGGATCTAACATCTAGCAACCCAGATCATCATTAGACATTACATACAACATATTTAAACACTTAAACACAACATCTAACATCAGATTATTGGACAGAATCATGGCTAGGGTTTTATACCTTCTTGACCGATTTTGATTTCTATGCTTCTGATTTGCTAGGAATGGACGTGGGGCTGGTATATGGGACTGATATGCTTAGATAATTTCGTTGGTTTGAGAGAAAATGAGAGTTGGTTATGTATTGTATAAAATTGGTTAACAAAAATCATTTCTCTCTCTCTCAATCTTTATATAGGCCAATTGGATGCATGAATGAGCTGAACTAGAGTGGTTTGCTGGCAAAATAGGCATGTGGAGTGGTTAGTGTTCGGTGAACAACTTCTCCAATTTGTCAAAACCTATGGCTAGCTTCATAAATGCTAAAAATGGACAATTTTGTCAATTCCTTAAATTTCTAGAAAAATTGCTTTAGGGTTTAGGGTTTAGACATTTTAGTGCTTAGGGTTTAACATTTAACCCTTAAAAATTTAGCAACTAGGATTTCAAAAATTTCCAAATTTAGGATTTAGCAATTAGGGTTTATTACAAAAATAATAATATAAAACACTAAATTTTAGTTTCTAAAATTAGACAATTTAGGTTTGTTAATTAGATTAATATTCTAATTACTTTATACCGTAACATTAAGGTTTAGATCATATAATTATTGTTGACTTTGCTAATTTAGCAATTAGGGTTTACTCTTTCAGTAATTAGGGTTACCAAATTACAATTAGGGTTTCAATTACTAAATTAGGGTTTAATAATTTAGGTTTGCTAAAATTAATAATTATAATCGTAGTACTTGTGAATTAATCATATTAATACAATAACCAACAATCTCAAACTCTAATTTTAAATTAGAGTTACTAATTATAGCAATTAAGGTTTTCAGAATTTTAATTAGGGTTTACCTAATTAATACATTAATACACGATATAATTAATATTATACAGTTATAAAACAATCTCATACTCTAATTTGGATTTCAATTTAGGGTTTGACATGATTACTAAGGTTTGGTCAAAATACACCGTAATTGACCAACCATTATCAATACGGACATACCGTACATATTCATAGCACTGAAAAATCAAAATATAATAATATTATATTATTATCACCATTTCTAATTCCAGAACCCAAAATAGAGTTTATAAAAATACTATTAGGGTTTGGTCGTAATATAATAAAACTGTTCCACATATTAACATTGCACACATAATCATACATATCTATAATACTGACAAATAATAATATTATATTATTATTCTCATACCTTGACAATAATCCAAAATTAGGGTTTGGATTCCATATCTGATTTATCCTTTCAATTTAACCTTAATAATTAAGGTAAAATAATTAACTTAATAATCTGTGCAAAAATTCATATAATAAAATAATTATTATATTTATTCTAGAAATCACTTCATATACTATTTAAATAATATATGATTATATATTCACGGAAAATAATTAATAAAAACATTTCTATCTTAAAATTAATTATTATAAGAATATACTTTATAATAATCAATAATTCTACAATAAATTTACTTATAAATATTCCTGTAGTAAATATATTTTTATTTACCACATAAATATATATACACATAATCTTGTACAAATCCTCATCCTTAAAATAATAATAATAAAAAATTTATACGCAAAATTTATGATTTATTTATATAGAAAATATCGGGTTGTCACATTCACCCTCACTTATAAGGATTCTGTCCCCGGAATCACCACTTAAAAAAACCTACACATAACTGGGTACATAGTATACATATTCTTCGCAAATAGATCTCGATCAACTTTGATCGAACCAATCTTTAACTAATCACATTAAGCTTGTCTTTCTGATTAAACAGAAAATTTAGTTTCTAAAAGAACTCAAATTCCTCCTCAAAATTTTTTATAACAATAATCTACTATATATAAGAAATCAATATTTAAGAAAATAATATTGGTTCGAGTAATACCTGGAGTTGCATCCCCAGTTGCCCCAATATCTTGCACGATCGTATAAAAGACGCTTGCGGTTTATTCCGTTGGTTCGATCGTTGATGTTGGTCCCGTTGCTGCCAATGTCCTGCTGCCTTTTTCCTCGTATTCGCATTTCTTACCTCCATTCTCCTTCTTGAACAGTCTCCCACCTTATGCTCCACTGATCCACACTTGAAACACCTACTATACATTCCTGGATTGAGACAGTCGGAAGTGACATGTCCCTTCTGCCCACACTTATAACATACTAACTTCCCTTTCAGACATTCCCAGGGTGGTTCTTTCCACCGTTTTGCATATTACACTACATGCTTCTTCTTCCCACATTCATACTTCACCTGCACGCTTCCAAAGTTCTTCGACTTCCTATTTTCACTCCTATTCCCTTTGTTTGTTTCCACCTTTATTTCCACTATTAATTTCTACCTTCCCAGTTCCCTCAACCGTACCCTTGTTCCTTCTTATCTTGTTATAGAGCTAGGGTTCGAATTCCAGCTCAAACCTTCGTGCCTTTCTAACCTCCGTATCAACTTGATGCGGAGCCAATCTAGTCAACTCATTAAATTTCACTGACATATTCCGCTACTTACATATCCCCTGGCTTCAATTCTAAAAATTTCACCTTCATTCTAGCCTACATATTAACTGAAAAATAATTCTCAAAAATAAAATTTTAAACATATCCCATGTTACCACACCTGCTTCTGCCCTCACCTGATTCACTTCCCACCAGACATTTGCTTCACCCTTCATCATGTAGGTGGCAAAAGTGGTCTTTTGCCCCTCAGCTACCTTAGCTATCACGAGCACCCGTTTAATTTCCCTAACCCAAATCTAGGCTTCTATACGGTCAGTTGTACCTTTGAATTCCGGCGATAGGACCGCCTTGAAGTCTTTAACGTTCGAAGTTCGATTATCTGATTGATCTTTCGCGGCTGGTATTCCGTTCTGCACAGCTTGATCGTTCATATTCATAAGTTTCTGTATTGAGTCTGGTTGTCCTCCAGCATTGTTGACAAATTCTTCTGTCCTTTAGTTTTGTTTTCATCTTGACGGTATTACCGTAAATTATTCCTTACATTCTAGGCCTTATCGTAAACGCTTATCATATAACGCAAAATTTTCTATTCACATAATCATGTACTCAAAATATTAGATTTTGAAAACTCGATCGACTGTAATAACCAGTGACCAGATAAATATTTACTATCTTTGTACCAACTTATCCCATTAATCCAACATAGATCCATATTCATAACACTTGACATGCCTTAGCACATTGTGCTTTAAACATTTGTTATCCCTTTGTGATTACAAAAGTTGGGATTTACAACCTTGACTAACACAAAAGTTAAAAATATTTCATTACACAAACATACTTATCATATATACCACCTCAAATCATACTTATTCAACTAATACTAATACTACCTATTCCTTACACCTTCACTAATGAGCAATTGCTTAGTAACCTATCTATTTCCGTTATCCTCAATATCCATTTACACATAACTATATCCAGTTTATCTCAACTTATAACACATTATGAGTTTAAGAAATTATCACAAACATACGAGTTTAAGAACTCAACATTGATCACATATCCTTTAACTATACTTTACCTATCAGTTATACTTAGCGTTTCTTGATCCAGTACTATACTTTCCAAAATAACCACCTCTTTGAGGTAGCTTTCAATGTGAGCCTCTATTGCAGCTATTAGATTTGATATTGGCTCAGTCATGGAGATTGACTTATTCTTTACGACTTAAGGGTATCCTAATTCTGTTCCTTTCTAACACTTACACACAAAATATCTTGATTAACAAATAATATATACACACAGTACATAATAGTTTTATAAGTTATCTTTTATTTTGTTTGACGATGAATTTATTCGATTCATCTTTCTTTAAACTCTATATGAGTTATTTATATTTTCAATGTTTTCCTCTGTTCTAAGGTTATAGCCTAAGGTCTAACCCACCTAAGGTTTCTAACCCTATAGCTCTGATACCATCCTGTAAAGTCCCCGAACCCGGATACTTGAAACCCGAACTCGGTACTTCACGATACCATTTCTATGAGCGGAATACTACTAATAATAATAACAATAATATAAAACTTAAACTTAAATTTATAAATACATCAGAGTCTTTCTCCCAGGTACGTAACCTTTAAACATTCATTACATGTCATATCATATATAAATATATATATCATAGTCTTCATAATCTAAAACTATTACAAACAGTAATATAAAAAGTCATTCAGCAACTTTCCCTTTTCCCTTGTTCTTGATTGATCCTTCTGGTCCTTCACACTTTGCTGAAAACATTTAAATTAAAACAACAACAAATAATGAAGATAAATTCTGGTCAAACCCTACTGGAAAAATTTCTCATGAAGGTTCTGGGTTTTCCAGAAACCTTCATATGTCAGAACGGTCAACGCACTTTGACCAGGGTTAAATTCGATCATGATAATGTTATGGGTAATATAAAGGTATGAATGTGTAGTTCTATTGTCATATTACCACAGACGATCAACATTATGGACTAAATATCAAACATGAGCAAGATCAAAGGCTTTAAAATGGTTGTCAGAATTTCTGGAAATCTGGAAATTTTTCTGGGTTACCCAGAAAAATATTTTCGTGACCGGTCAACCCTATTTGACCACTTATAACTTTTAATGTATGCCAGATCTGGACCTGATTTAAGTTCCAGATCAAAGATCTCACAACATACTACCAGACCAAACATTAAAACAACAAAAATACTAAACACACAACGATCTACAGCCTCTGACATTCGATGTCAGAGAACAAAAATAGAAATTTTCCAGATTTTTAAGAACATCAAATCCGAGCATCTAGATGTTATGGATCTAACATCTAGCAACCCAGATCATCATTAGACATTACATACAACATATTTAAACACTTAAACACAACATCTAACATCAGATTATTGGACAGAATCATGGCTAGGGTTTTATACCTTCTTGACCGATTTTGATTTCTATGCTTCTGATTTGCTAGGAATGGACGTGGGGCTGGTATATGGGACTGATATGCTTAGATAATTTTGTTGGTTTGAGAGAAAATGAGAGTTGGTTATGTATTGTATAAAATTGGTTAACAAAAATCATTTCTCTCTCTCTCAATCTTTATATAGGCCAATTGGATGCATGAATGAGCTGAACTAGAGTGGTTTGCTGGCAAAATAGGCATGTGGAGTGGTTAGTGTTTGGTGAACAACTTCTCCAATTTGTCAAAACCTATGGCTAGCTTCATAAATGCTAAAAAGGGACAATTTTGTCAATTCCTTAAATTTTTTGAAAAATTGCTTTAGGGTTTAGGGTTTAGGGTTTAGGGTTTAGACATTTTAGTGCTTAGGGTTTAACATTTAACCCTTAAAAATTTAGCAACTATGATTTCAAAAATTTCCAAATTTAGGATTTAGAAATTAGGGTTTATTACAAAAATAATAATATAAAACCCTAAATTTTAGTTTCTAAAATTAGACAATTTAGGTTTGTTAATTAGATTAATATTCTAATTACTTTATACCGTAACATTAGGGTTTAGATCATATAATTATTGTTGACTTTGCTAATTTAGCAATTAGGGTTTACTCTTTCAGTAATTAGGGTTACCAAATTACAATTAGGGTTTCAATTACTAAATTAGGGTTTAATAATTTAGGTTTGCTAAAATTAATAATTATAATCGTAGTACTTTTGAATTAATCACATTAATACAATAACCAACAATCTCAAACTTTAATTTTAAATTAGAGTTACTAATTATAGCAATTAGGGTTTTCAGAATTTTAATTAGGGTTTACCTAATTAATACATCAATACACGATATAATTAATATTATACACTTATAAAACAATCTCATACTCTAATTTGGATTTCAATTTAGGGTTTGACATGATTACTAGGGTTTGGTCAAAATACACCGTAATTGACCAACCATTATCAATACGGACATACCGTACATATTCATTGCACTGAAAAATCAAAATATAATAATATTATATTATTATCACCATTTCTAATTCCAGAACCCAAAATAGAGTTTATAAAAATACTATTAGGGTTTGGTCGTAATATAATAAAACTATTCCACACATTAACATTGCACACATAATCATACATATCTATAATACTGACAAATAATAATATTATATTATTATTCTCATACCTTGACAATAATCGAAAATTAGGGTTTGGATTCCATATCTGATTTATCCTTTCAATTTAACCTTAATAATTAAGGTAAAATAATTAACTTAATAATCTGTGCAAAAATTCATATAATAAAATAATTATTATATTTATTCTAGAAATCACTTCATATACTATTTAAATAATATATGATTATATATTCATGGAAAATAATTAATAAAAACATTTATATCTTAAAATTAATTATTATAAAAATATACTTTATAATAATCAATAATTCTACAATAAATTTACTTGTAAATATTCCTGTAGTAAATATATTTTTATTTACCACATAAATACATATACACATAATCTTGTACAAATCCTCATCCGTAAAATAATAATAATAAAAAATTTATACGCAAAATAATAATAATATCGGGTTGTCACAGTATGACCCTCCCTGAGAGCTCTCACTGCCATAATGATGCTAATGTCCAGCTCATCCATATACCGTGGCATGTACACGTATGACAATTCACACATCAATAATACGTCTACTCTGGATAGACTTCAATGATCCTCCGACATGGTAAAATCCTCAGAGTTCCACATATAACTGTCCTCTGAGCCAAATATGTCCATCAAAAAACTCTAGGACACCACATGGCCGGATGTGATCACATCCTGCATAACTCTACGCCTCAGCCCGATAAGGTTCATAAACTGCCGGCTCATATCGCCAATAGTCATCCACGCGCAAGGTCTGTCTAAGGGCAGCGTCGTCAACCGTGCATACTCCTCTAAAGTAGGAGTCAACTCATGGATACCAAATTGGAAAATCTACCTCTCCGGTATCTGGTGATCCAGCATACCCTCTACAAAGCCTATGGGAACCTAAAACATCAGGAGGGTCATAGAATGCTGCAATAACTGATCTACAGTCACCCTATCTGGAGGTGACATATTATCATACCACGATCTCAAACGGGATGCCACCAACACTGGTGGGGTATGATCAATGCGACTAACTGTCGATGAAGACATTTGTGTGGGTCGTATCATAAGACCATCTAGGGGTCAATGTTGAATATCTCTAGACATACATACATATGCATAACATGATACATGCATGATAAACAATAGATGACAATATGATGTAGGGAATAACAGTATATACATTCCTAAGTACATCATCATCTAGTACACTTATGTATAGCTAAAAATACAGGGAAATGGGGCACAGACACCCAACAACTAATAGAGGCCTATCAAAAGTTATAGCGAGAATGGGGCATAGCCACCCAGTATTTAACAGAGGCCTATCAAAAGATATAACAAGAATAAACATTAGAAGAAGACAATGGTGTCCATGTCTACATCATCAATCCTATCCACCTAATGTAACTCCTTCTAAGTCACTAGATCTCCCTCAACGGGGATGTCAGACGTATACAGTGGAGGATATGCACCAGTAAAACCATATGTGTCACCTGAGGGGCTAGCGCCTGAGCTGGAAGGATTAAAAGTATCTGCCTCTAAAGGATCTCTACCAAAATACCAGATAAAGAAATGTGCCTGGTCCAACTGTCGGGTCAAACTATCAATCTGTGTCAAATGAGTCAGATCTCTGACATAGGCCATCCAATCTGTCATCATCACAAATCCAGGAACCATATCCCCCATGAACTATGTGGCGTGGGTTTGGGCTTAGATGGTACGAGGGGACCACCAATGCTGGAACACCTCATGAGTATGAGGACCCTATGACAGTGTAAAATCGTCAACACCCATCAATAGGATATCAATGGCGGGTGACTGTGAAATAGGCCAATAATGCCTGGCAGGAGGCAAGATCGGTATACGGATCTCCCCTGTGGTGCTCCTAATAGCATGCTTTCCCAAATAGAGCTCCCATCCTCCATCAGTAAAGAGAGGAATCCTACGGGTGGATATCACATACTTGACACCAGTCGGGTATCTATCCTCAAACCCAATGGGCAAATATTCCCTAGAATAGGGAAACCATATGATAGCATCAGCTGTCAACAACTCTAACTGTAGTCGACAATAGGTGAAACTCTCAGCGACAGAAACCTCTGTCAAAATGGAGTGATGCCATCGCCATCCTCGTGGATAAGTCTCCAAGCCTAGCACACTCATAGGACGCAAGCATTGAAGCCTCTCACAGGCCCAGAACTGCCAACATAAAGGCAAACATCTGCTGTCAGTCAACACTCTTAACCTCTACATGGGAAATTATAAGAGAAATACTCACCAACAGAAATGGGTAAAATCCTAGCCAAGCCTCTGTCAAGCCCTGCGAACGCATGTGCATACCCCCGAGGAAATAGGCAAAGGTGTAGGAGCCCCAATCATACTCTCCAATACGGTTCACATCACGTGTGGCGCTCACCGAAGCGAATGATACCGTGGAAGAGTTATCTTCTATGAAGAAACCCCTAATGTTTATTAGGAACAATCGCAGAATAATGCAATCTCTTACTCTCACAACATCGGGTATGGGCTCACTTAACAGCCCACTCATAGTATCTACGCTCAAAGGACCTGTATGGATTGTTCTGCCCTTGAGTGCCTCAGCTGAGACTCCTAACAAGGACCTAATGGTAGTTGGGGTAATGTCTGCCGTACATGGCACTAGCACCCCTCCAAACTCCATACCTGGGATAAATCGTTAATCGATCGGCATCATCATCACCTCACAATCCAATAAATAGAGAGATTGAGTTTGGTGAAACCAGTGCTCAGATAATGCCCTGAGGTAACCCTAGGGACAATGATGGGGAATGATGGAAAAGAACGCCCTAAAGCCCTAGCCATGAACAATCGCTTGATAATCAGGATGTAGAGCCTGATATGTGGAGTGAATGTTGAAGCAGTTCCCTCTAGGCTATGTGAAGCCAGTAACTTGCATCATAAAGTAGATCAACATCAGAATCCTTACTCCTCATCAATAAAAAAAAGGAAGAATCAAAATCCAGTTTATACCTCATTTGTATGTAAGTAAACTAAGGGGTGTCGACTTAAATCACCCAGAAGCTTTGGGATCATCACATGAATGCTTGGAAAATCCCTACGGGGAACATGAGTAGCAGAAGCAGGGTTCGCAACTGGTACATCCTCCTCTTCGTCCTCAACATCCGGTACCTCAACTCAGACAGGTCGTATCATCGTTTCCACTAGACAACGAGGTTGTCTAACAGAACGGGGTTGAGGCACATCAGAAGCCCTTCTCCGCATACCTGAAGTGGTCCTGTGGGAACAACTTGGCTGATCTGGATCCATATATCTGGACACAAGTCTCTAAATCACCTCAGAAAGGGTGTGGTAAACTCTAACTTAGAGCTTTTTCAAATGCATTTTATGACTACATGCATGCATGCATTATTTTAACATACGTGTACAGTAGAGTTAAAAATGCATGACTACCCAATGCCTACATTTTGGAAAAAATTTTGCCATAATCCCCTTTGTAAATAGGACTATCCACATGCGCATAGGCATAACTAGGTGTCCATTCAGTAACACACGTACCCACAGTCATAAACATCATATATGCATTACACTATCAAAGATATAATCCGTAAGGGTAGCCTAATTACCAGGATTACTTTGCTTTTTCATCTTTGCTCATTTGTCCTCAAATAGGATAAGCAAAAGCATGAAAAAAGGTGCCAATTTGACTGTTTCAAAAGTCAATTTTTTTCACATCATTATGTTCAGCATGGTTAAATACTAACATTTACTAT
Organism: Panax japonicus; assembly: GCA_020205505.1. NCBI lineage: Eukaryota > Viridiplantae > Streptophyta > Magnoliopsida > Apiales > Araliaceae > Panax > Panax japonicus. The sequence goes on from CM035114.1 coordinate 27,895,860, forward strand.
GTTGAATATTTTTTATCAAGTCATATGAGCAAGCATATTCACTACTATGTGTTTAGAAGCATTTTATGTGATATTTCATTTTCTAATGGATAAAAACTGGAAAAGAAGACATGCATACGTTACCAGGGCAGTGTAGAACACTTGTTCGGTGACATAATTTGTTGAAAGACGCCCAAACTTAGCAGCTCTGAAGAAGAGCTCTCGGATTTCCTGTGCGACGTAACTTGAAAATGACTTGTGAAAGCCACTGGTGCCTAAAAGGCCACCCACGGCTGGCCACAGGCGTACTTACGGTTGCCGCAAGTGTACATGTGGCTCCCCTAGGTGGGGCCCACCCCTCCAGCTCGATCCAGTTCAAGTTACAAAAGAGATCTCACAAGCTGAAAAGGCCAAATTAGGAATAAAAACGCTACGCGATTAAGCGGAATAGCCTGAAATCCTAGTTTTTAGAAACCAAAATGTGGGTCTACATGTCACTCATTGGTATTCGCCTATATATAGGGTTCACTATATTGATGATCACAACAGTTGCAAACCACACTCGGCAATGCCTCACGAAGGTCTGAATGCCATCTGTACAGGGTCGGAACCCCAAAACCTTTTTTCCCCAGCGGAAACTCTATCCAAATCAGCCATTGATGAACACATCAATGAAGGCCAAGCAACCTTGATGACATTCATCCGCTGGCAAGTAAATCCAACGAAGCATCAAAAATTGTCTGATGATCTCATCCGTTGATGCACACGTCGACGAAAGTTAATCCACCTTGACATCATTAGTCGTTTGCATTTAAACCCAATGAAGCGTCAGGAACCATCCGACGATCTCATCCTTTGATGTACATTTCAGCGAGGGGTCAAGCAACCCTAGCAACACAGACTGTTGGCAGTAACTCTGACAGAATATCGGAAAGACCTGGCAATAAAAACTAGGGAAGAACATCCTCATCGGGGAGGACAAATGATGGAATATGTTATACAGACAAAATGTATCACCACAGAGTCTCTTGTACACGAGAGATATATCCTTTATGGAAAGTCTATACCATGGACTAAGGACTTTGGTGAGAACCACAACGTCAACATCCTGAAAGTTTCTGATAACTTTGGATTGTACATCCAAGATAGTTAATCAGAGTACTTTACCGATTAACTGGTCATTTTCTTAATCTTTTCTTTCTTCTGTTAAAGTTTTACTTTTAAAAACTTACCCCGCTGACAGCGGGATAAATTTTTAAAAGAAAAACTTTAACAGAAAAGAAAAGATTAAAGAAGATGACCGGTGAATCGGTAAAGTAATCTCTTTATTTTATTTATAAACATTTGAGGAAGGATTACAGTATATCCTAGATCTAAATGATTGAGAGGGAAGAACGAAGTATTGAAGGACTTCGTCTTCATCTTCTAACTAAGAAGATCGAAGCTGAAAGCTTCGTCTCCGGCTAACTCTAGAAAGAAGGGAGAGGACCTCGGAAAAGCTTTCTAGTGAGAGAAGCTCTGAGGCTTGACTGAATTAAGCCTAAAGAAACTCTAACACCTGAGTTTCTTTAAATAGAAAACTGAAAGGTAAATTACTATTGAATCACGTAGGATTCACTATTACATTAACTGAAATAAAAGTAATTTACTAAAGTAAAACGTAAGAAACATTTTACATTTACTTTTACATTGGTAAATGTAAGAAACATTTAACTAAGTTAAAAACATTTAACTTAAGTAAAAGCAAAAGTTATAATCTTTTACTTTTACTTTTACATTTACTAAAGTAAAAGACTTTTGCTTTAAGTACAAGCAAAAGCTGAGATGATGGCGTGGGCCATCACCTGTCGGTGACTGAAGATGCCTCTGGCGTCTTCTTTGTTGACTGGTCCGTCTCCTTTGGTCGCCGATGGTGCTGTTGATCGTCTTCTCCGACGAGTCACCATCCCCATACTCTTCGGCCTCAAAAAAAATATCCAGGAAGTTAACCCCTTTCACCCCCAAAATTTTTGTTTACAAAAAGAAGGAGGAGAAAATTTTTCACCGAAAAATTGGTCAGATCTTCAAAACTTTTTAAGTTTTGTAAAAGATTTTTTGTTTAAAAATAAATCAGACTGAGATCTGATACAAGGGATCACTCGATTGGTCCTGATCTATCAGTGAAATCGATTTAAACAGAAGACGTATTTGTTAACTGTTTAAACAAAAATTCTTTCTTTGATCATTCCTGTTAAACTCAAACCGTTCTTGCCTTGTGTAAACACATACCTGTTGATCTAATGATACCCTTAGCCTAAACTGCTCCCACATTGGAGACTTACAACGGCGTAACGGGCCTTACGACGATCATAGGTGGTTTACGGCAAGTCAGGCGAATGATCTAGGAGCCAAAGAAGAAAAAGTTTGAATAAACATTTAAGTAAACAAATCAAACTATTTTTAATCCAAACCACCAATAGCATCAAGAACCAACCGTGTGGCTCTGATACCATATGACATCGGGATAAATTTTTAAAAGAAAAACTTTAACAGAAAAGAAAAGATTAAAGAAGATGACCGGTGAATCGGTAAAGTAATCTCTTTCTTTTATTTATAAACATTTGAGGAAGGATTACAGTATATCCTAGATCTAAATGTTTGAGAGGGAAGAACGAAGTATTGAAGGACTTCGTCTTCATCTTCTAACTAAGAAGATCAAAGCTGAAAGCTTCGTCTGCGGCTAACTCTAAAGAGAAGGGAGAGCGGACCTCGGAAGAGCTTTCTAGTGAGAGAAGCTCTGAGGCTTGACTGAATTAAGCCTAAAAAAACTCTAACACCTGAGTTTCTTTAAATAGAAAACTGAAAAGTAAATTACTATTGAATCACGCAGGATTCACTATTACATTAACTGAAGTAAAAGTAATTTACTAAAGTAAAACGTAAGAAACATTTTACATTTACTTTTACATTGGTAAATGTAAAAAACATTTATCTAAGTTAAAAACATTTAACTTAAGTAAAATCAAAAGTTATATTCTTTTACTTTTACTTTTACATTTACTAAAGTAAAAGACTTTTGCTTTAAGTAAAAGCAAAAGCTGAGATGATGGCGTGGGCCATCACCTGTCGGTGACTGAAGATGCCTCTGGCGTCTTCTTCGTTGACTGGTCCGTCTCCTTTGGTCGCCGGTGGTGCTGTTGATCGTCTTCTCTGACGAGTCACCATCCCCATACTCTTCGGCCTCAAACAAAATATCCAGGAAGTTAACCCCTTTCACCCCCAAAATTTTTGTTTACAAAAAGAAAGAGAAAATTTTTCACCGAAAAATTGGTCAGATCTTCATAACTTTTTAAGTTTTGTAAAAGATTTTTTGTTTAAAAATAAATCAGACTGAGATCTGATACAAGGGATCTCTCGATTGGTCCTGATCTATCAGTAAAATCGATCTAAACAGAAGACGTATTTGTTAACTGTTTAAACAAAAATTCTTTCTTTGATCATTCCTATTAAACTCAAACCGTTCTTGCCTTGTGTAAACACATACCTGTTGATCTAATGATACCCTTAGCCTAAACTGCTCCCACACTGGAGACTTACAACGGCGTAACGGGCCTTACGACGATCATAGGTGGTTTACGGCAAGTCAGGCGAATGATCTAGGAGCCAAAGAAGAAAAAGTTTGAATAAACATTTAAGTAAACAAATCAAACTATTTTTAATCCAAACCACCAATAGCATCAAGAACCAACCGTGTGGCTCTGATACCATATGACATCGGGATAAATTTTTAAAAGAAAAACTTTAACAGAAAAGAAAAGATTAAAGAAGATGACCGGTGAATCGGTAAAGTAATCTCTTTCTTTTATTTATAAACATTTGAGGAAGGATTACAGTATATCCTAGATCTAAATGTTTGAGAGGGAAGAACGAAGTATTGAAGGACTTCGTCTTCATCTTCTAAATAAGAAGATCAAAGCTGAAAGCTTCGTCTCCGGCTAACTCTAAAGAGAAGGGAGAGCGGACCTCGGAAGAGCTTTCTAGTGAGAGAAGCTCTGAGGCTTGACTGAATTAAGCCTAAAAAAACTCTAACACCTGAGTTTCTTTAAATAGAAAACTGAAAAGTAAATTACTATTGAATCACGCAGGATTAACTATTACATTAACTGAAGTAAAAGTAATTTACTAAAGTAAAACGTAAGAAACATTTTACATTTACTTTTACATTGGTAAATGTAAAAAATATTTATCTAAGTTAAAAACATTTAACTTAAGTAAAATCAAAAGTTATATTCTTTTACTTTTACTTTTACATTTACTAAAGTAAAAGACTTTTGCTTTAAGTAAAAGCAAAAGCTGAGATGATGGCGTGGGCCATCACCTGTCGGTGACTGAAGATGCCTCTGGCGTCTTCTTCGTTGACTGGTCCGTCTCCTTTGGTCGCCGGTGGTGCTGTTGATCGTCTTCTCCGACGAGTCACCATCCCCATACTCTTCGGCCTCAAACAAAATATCCAGGAAGTTAACCCCTTTCACCCCCAAAATTTTTGTTTACAAAAAGAAGGAGAAAATTTTTCACCAAAAAATTGGTCAGATCTTCATAACTTTTTAAGTTTTGTAAAAGATTTTTTGTTTAAAAATAAATCAGACTGAGATCTGATACAAGGGATCTCTCGATTGGTCCTGATCTATCAGTAAAATCGATCTAAACAGAAGACGTATTTGTTAACTGTTTAAACAAAAATTCTTTCTTTGATCATTCCTATTAAACTCAAACCGTTCTTGCCTTGTGTAAACACATACCTGTTGATCTAATGATACCCTTAGCCTAAACTGCTCCCACACTGGAGACTTACAACGGCGTAACGGGCCTTACGACGATCATAGGTGGTTTACGGCAAGTCAGGCGAATGATCTAGGAGCCAAAGAAGAAAAAATTTGAATAAACATTTAAGTAAACAAATCAAACTGTTTTTAATCCAAACCACCAATAGCATCAAGAACCAACCGTGTGGCTCTGATTCCATATGACAGCGGGATAAATTTTTAAAAGAAAAACTTTAACAGAAAAGAAAAGATTAAAGAAGATGACCGGTGAATCGGTAAAGTAATCTTTCTTTTATTTATAAACATTTGAGGAAGGATTACAGTATATCCTAGATCTAAATGTTTGAGAGGGAAGAACGAAGTATTGAAGGACTTCGTCTTCATCTTCTAACTAAGAAGATCGAAGCTGAAAGCTTCGTCTCTGGCTAACTCTAGAGAGAAGGGAGAGCGGACCTCGGAAGAGCTTTCTAGTGAGAGAAGCTCTGAGGCTTGACTGAATTAAGCCTAAAGAAACTCTAACACCTGAGTTTCTTTAAATAGAAAACTGAAAAGTAAATTACTATTGAATCACGCAGGATTCACTATTACATTAACTGAAGTAAAAGTAATTTACTAAAGTAAAAGTAAAACGTAAGAAACATTTTACATTTACTTTTACATTGGTAAATGTAAGAAACATTTAACTAAGTTAAAAACATTTAACTTAAGTAAAATCAAAAGTTATATTCTTTTACTTTTACTTTTACATTTACTAAAGTAAAAGACTTTTGCTTTAAGTAAAAGCAAAAGCTGAGATGATGGCGTGGGCCATCACCTGTCGGTGACTGAAGATGCCTCTGGCGTCTTCTTCGTTGACTGGTCCGTCTCCTTTGGTCGCCGGTGGTGCTGTTGATCGTCTTCTCCGACGAGTCACCATCCCCATACTCTTCGGCCTCAAAAAAAATATCCAGGAAGTTAACCCCTTTCACAACGGTGATTATGTTTTTAAAAGAAAAACTTAGACAGAAAAGAAAAGATTAAGAAGACTATGGGGTGAAAAGAAAAGATTAAGAAGACTATGGGGGTGAAAGGGGTTAACTTCCTGGATATTTTTTTTGAGGCCGAAGAGTATGGGGATGGTGACTCGTCGGAGAAGACGATCAACAGCACCACCGGCGACCAAAGGAGACGGACCAGTCAACGAAGAAGACGCCAGAGGCATCTTCAGTCACCAACAGGTGATGGCCCACGCCATCATCTCAGCTTTTGCTTTTACTTAAAGCAAAAGTCTTTTACTTTAGTAAATGTAAAAGTAAAAGTAAAAGAATATAACTTTTGATTTTACTTAAGTTAAATGTTTTTAACTTAGTTAAATGTTTCTTACATTTACCAATGTAAAAGTAAATGTAAAATGTTTCTTACGTTTTACTTTTACTTTAGTAAATTACTTTTACTTCAGTTAATGTAATAGTGAATCCTGCGTGATTCAATAGTAATTTACTTTTCAGTTTTCTATTTAAAGAAACTCAGGTGTTAGAGTTTCTTTAGGCTTAATTCAGTCAAGCCTCAGAGCTTCTCTCACTAGAAAGCTCTTCCGAGGTCCTCTCTCCCTTCTCTCTAGAGTTAGCCAGAGACGAAGCTTTCAGCTTCGATCTTCTTAGTTAGAAGATGAAGACGAAGCCCTTAATACTTCGTTCTTCCCTCTCAAACATTTAGTCTAGGAATTAATGTAATCCCTTCCTCAAATGTTTATAATACAAAGAAAGAGATTACTTTACCGATTAACCGGTCATCTTCTTAATCTTTTCTTTTCTGTTATGTTTTTCTTTTAAAAACTTATCCAGCTGTTATATGGTATCAGAGCCACACGGTTGGTTCTTGATGCCATCGGCGATCAATTATAAACAGTTTGATTCGTGGACTTAAATGTTTTTTCAAACTTTCAGTTTTTCTTGCTCTGCTTTTACAAGTCCCGACCTTCGCCGTAAAACACCCAAGATCGCCTTAAGTCTCGATTAGTGCCTGTTTGTAAGTCTCCAGGTGGGAGCAGTGAATGGCCAATGGGAATCCTTAGATCTACGGGTATGAGTTTAAGGCAAGTAAGGCTTTCTAAGCAGACCTTCAAGAAAAAGAATTTTTATTTAAACAGTTAACAAATTTGAGTCTTCTGTTTAGATCGATTTCACTGATAGATCAGGACCAATCGAGTGATCCTTTGTTTCAGATCTCAGTCTGATTTGTTTTTAAACAAAAATCTTTTACAAGACTTAAAAAGTTTTCATGATCTGACCATTTTTTCGGTGAAAAATTTTTCTCCTCCCTCTTTTTGTAAACAAAAATTTTTGGGGATGAAAGGGGTTAACTTCCTGGATATTGTGGACTTAAATGTTTTTTCAAACTTTCAGTTTTTCTTGCTCTGCTTTTACAAGTCCCGACCTTCGCCGTAAAACATCCAAGATCGCCTTAAGTCCCGATTAGTGCCTGTTTGTAAGTCTCCAGGGTGGGAGTAGTGAATGGCCAAAGGGAATCCTTAGATCTACGGGTATGAGTTTAAGGCAAGTAAGGCTTTCTAAGTAGACCTTCAAGAAAAAGAATTTTTGTTTAAACAGTTAACAAATTTGAGTCTTCTGTTTAGATTGATTTCACTGATAGATCAGGACCAATCGAGTGATCCCTTGTATCAGATTTTCAGTCTGATTTGTTTTTAAACAAAAAATCTTTTACAAAACTAAAAAGTTTTGAAGATCTGACCAATTTTTCGGTGAATTTTTTTTTCTCCTCCTTCTTTTTATAAACAAAAATTTTGGGGTTCCTCAAATGTTTATAAATAAAAGAAAGAGATTACTTTACCGATTAACCGGTCATCTTCTTAATCTTTTCTTTTCTGTTAAAGTTTTTCTTTTAAAAACTTATCCCGCTGTTATATGGTTTCAGAGCCACACGGTTGGTTCTTGATGCTATCGGCGATCGATTATAAACAGTTTGATTCGTGGACTTAAATGTTTTTTCAAACTTTCAGTTTTTCATGCTCTGCTTTTATAAGTCCCGACCTTCGCCGTAAAACACCTAAGATCGCCTTAAGTCCCGATTAGTGCCTGTTTGTAAGTCTCCAGGTGGGAGCAGTGAATGGCCAAAGGGAATCCTTAGATCTACGGGTATGAGTTTAAGGAAAGTAAGGCTTTCTAAGTAGACCTTCAAGAAAAAGAATTTTTGTTTAAACAGTTAACAAATTTGAGTCTTCTGTTTAGATCGATTTCACTGATAGATCAGGACTAATCGAGTGATCCTTTGTTTAAACAGTTAACAAATACGTCTTCTGTTTAGATCGATTTCACTGATAGATCAGGACTAATCTTTTACAAGACTTAAAAAGTTTTCAAGATCTGACCATTTTTTCGGTGAAAAAATTTTCTCCTCCTTCACTGGGTGCATTTTTAAGTCCAAATGACTGAACATTCCATTCGTAATGTCCAAACGGAGTGGTGAATGCAGTTTTGTATCTATCTTCTGGGTGAATAGCAACTTGCCAAAATCCAGACTTAAGGTCGAATTTACTAAAAATGGTAGAGACACTTAACCTACCAAGGAGATCATCCTTGTTTGGCAAAGGGTACCTAATACATTGTAACACTTTGTTTAATGGTTTATAATTAATGACTAACCGAGGGACACCTCGCTCTTTCTCAGCTTCATTATTAACGTAGAAGGCTGGACAAGACCATGGTGACTTACTATGTCTAATTAAACCCTTACTTAGGAGGTCATTAATTTCTTTTTACATAATTCCATCTGTTCATGACTCATTTGAATAGGCCTAGCTTTAGTGGGAATTAAATGTTCTTTAAATTCTTTAGCATAGGGTAATCTGACTGTGTACTTCTTCCTATGCCAAAAAGCATTGGGAGAATCAGAACATAAATTGTTTAATAGATAATCTTTTAATTCTTTTATTTTTTCTTGAACTCTGTTGCTTTTAAGTTGTTCCTCGACTTGCTGATACTTAATTTCTTCTTTAAGGTAATTTAAATGAGTAACTTTAGAGTTTAACAAATTCAATGATTTAGAAATTGATTCTTCTTGAATAAATTTTAAATCTCTTTCTTTTGGTTTAATTAAGAATTTAAATGTAATTTTCTTACCTAAATGTTCACAGCTTAAACCTTTATTACTAGTAGTGAATGGGTAAAGTAAATAAATAAATGGTAGACCTAAAATGATTTTGTCAGTTAGATTGTGAACTAAGACGAATGAAGTCTTAAAACACATGCCGTACTGACAGATATGAACTTTAGGTAATTTATATTTTATTTCCATTTGACTACCATTGGCAGAGTTTATTTTTTCACTAGTTTTCTTGTAATACCTAGTGGGGATAATGCCTTCTTGAATACAATTCAAATCTGCACCAGTATCAACCAGAGCAGGGAGTTGTATTGAGAAAGTTTTATCGATAACTAAGTCAATAGATATATACCATTTTTGAATAGTAATATCTTTAATTCTTTTAAGTGAGAGACCTTGAATAAATAAATCAGGGTCTTTAATGCCAGATGATTCTGGTTCATCGTGACCTTCATCACTAGAAGAAGAATCATGAACTAGAAGATCTAATTTTTTATTGTCAATTTATTTTCTTAGATTAGAAATATCTAATTTTAAATTGGAAATTTCCTTTTTAAGTTTATTAACTTCTTGATTTAATTCAGGGAGGGTAATCTCTTTAACTGGAGATTTAAATCTTTCAAGCGTCTTATTTAAACTGAAAATAGGTTTTTCTTTGGCTCGAAGAACTTTATCAGTGACTTTCTTATCTTTAGTTAATAAATCTTTTAATTGTTTTAGATACTGAGTCTTTAATTCAGGGTCTGTAATTTTACTGATTAGATCAACTAATAAAGAGCTTTCCTCTTCATCTTTTGTAAGTACATTAATTCTTTTACAACAATTTTTATTACAATTTTCTGTACATATAGTGACTTCATTTTCACTATCAGAATCATTGTTTGACGTGTTGTTACTAGAAGATTATGGGACGTCGGAGGCTGCTTCATTACTGCTACTAGTCTCATTATCGATTCTCATTAATTTTAATAATTGTTCTGTATCTTCAGTTGAAATATTCAACTGAGCTAATTTTTGTTTAACTCTACATTCACTTTTGTAATGACCTTTCTGTCCACAATTATGACAGACAATTTTACTCTTATCATAAGTTTTTGATTTTTTGTATGATTTTTTCTTTGATGATTTAGGTTTATTATAATAATTATCCTGATCATTTTTATTTTTACGGTAATTATTCCTTTTCTTACGGTGTTTATGACTTTTATGCGCATCAATATGTTTACCTTTATGCCTGTGCTTTCTTCTAGAAGGAGCCACCGGTGGCAAACCATACTGTTCACAAAACGTTCCTAATTCATATTTGGCTTTATTTTTATCTTTTCTTGCTTGTTTAGCTAATTTAAAGTCAATACACATTTTTAATCCGATTTTTTGGATATGACTTATAATATCGCCATAGGTTAAATTATCATAGTCAATATATCCTAAATTTTTACTTAACTCTTCTCTAACTTTGTGAGCAAATAGAGACGGTAAACCATTAACGAATTTTACCTTCCAAAATGGTATGTTACTGTCATTTCTCATCATAAATCTAGAGGTAAATACATCTTTGTACCATCTAAAATCACTTAGAGTGGGACAAGTAAGATTGCTTAATTGATCATGGATTCTTTCTGTAATATTACTAGGGGTTCCAACAAAGTGTTAAATTATAGTAAATATTAAAGTGTTAACTCCATCAGGAAGACCAATACCAGCATCTTCATCAAAGATGGGATTGCCTTCTTTATCTCTTTGAATTGCATGAACTATGGAAATTCTCATGTCTTCTGTGAGGTGTTTCTCCCACCAAGACCTAAGAATGCCAGTAAATCCACTAGCTAATAATTCAACAATATCTGGTTGAGATAACGTGTTGAATTTAGTAATGTAACTGTTGGTTACCATAGACATATGATTAATTTTATTAAGAATTTCTTGTTCACTAAAACCATCAATATTCCATTCATAAATTTTATTAGAGGAAACAGAAAACTGTTTAATCTAGATTTCTCTCTTCAAATTGTAAATCTGGAGGAGTTGGTCTAGAATACCAGTTTCTAGTAATACTTGTGTTATTAACAATTAATTTATTTAGCTGTTCATTAAGGTTTGAAACAAATGATTCATCCGAAGAACTTGCTTTATCATCAGATTCGACATGATCGATAATAGCGATTGTTCCGCTTGGACCAGGTTTTGTTTTAAGTTTTTTAAATAGTTTTTCTATAGGTTGGACTAACTCATTATCTTTATTTGGTAAGCTTAAATTATATCTGTTTTCTGGCAAATTAATTAGAGGTTGCTCAATTTTTGAATCAGGTCTTTTAATAATACCTTCTTCAAATTTTTCTTCAATTCTATCTAGCTGTTTTCCTACTGTTGCTAGATATTGATTACTAAAATTTAATTGTTCAATAATTTTCTTATCATTATTAGTTCCGTCTGGTATTTTGAAGGGACTTGCTATGAGCGAAGTGTTTTTAACTGGAATTAGAACTGTTTCTAAGGGAGGATGACTGGCTGATACTTTGGATCTATCTTCTCTAATCCACTGAGTTTTACTAATAACATTACATTTGCATTGATATTTTTCATACCAATCGAAGAATGTAACATTAACTTCTTCATTTTTAATAAATATTTTCCATCTATTTATTATCTTATCTCTTTCCTTTTCAGTCAGATGATTAGATCTGAAAAGATGTCTTTTTTCTTTATTAGATTTCGAATTAAAATTTTTAACTAAGTTATCCCAATCTAACACAAAATCCTTTTTAATGACTCGCAATTGATTGTGAATTGGGGCATTAAAATCAGATTGTGTAGGGTAAACAGAAGATGCTTGGGAAGAAGAATCTTCATCTTCAATAGTATCGTTCTGCGTATAACAGGGATGACTAACTTGTCCTTGGTTAAGGATACCTTTAAGTTTAATATCTCTAACCAAAGGATTACTAAGGACTTCAGTATCTCTTCTAGTATGGATTACCGAAGGGGCTGAAGTACTGGAAATGTCTTCAATAATTACGGGTGTTTTAGTACGTTCAAAACAAATTTTAACAGTTCCATCAGAAAACAGCTGAATATTTTCAATATTTAATAAATTGTTTACTATCGGCTGTGGTGGTAGTTCATTTGGTAAAGTCCATTGACTAGGTAAGGTAATATCTTTCCAAAGAATTGTTCTTGGGATTTGGATATTAGCATCACTGGTAGAACTTTGAATTAAAACTGTTTGATCTTTCGGACTTTTATTTAGACACAGGCATAAAGGTAAACATATTGATGCGCATAAAAGTCATAAACACCGTAAGAAAATGAATAATTACTGCAAAAATAAAAATGATCAGGATAATTATTATAATAAACCTAAATCATCAAAGAAAAAATCATACAAAAAATCAAAAACTTACTATTGAATCACGCAGGAATCACTATTACATTAACTGAAGTAAAAGTAATTTACTAAAGTAAAACGTAAGAAACATTTTACATTTACTTTTACATTGGTAAATGTAAGAAACATTTAACTAAGTTAAAAATATTTAACTTAAGTAAAAGCAAAAGTTATATTCTTTTACTTTTACTTTTACATTTACTAAAGTAAAAGACTTTTGCTTTAAGTAAAAGCAAAAGCTGAGATCTGAAGATGCCTCTGGCGTCTTCTTCGTTGACTGGTCCGTCTCCTTTGGTTGCCGGTGGTGCTGTTGATCGTCTTCTCCGACGAGTCACCATCCCCATACTCTTCGGCCTCAAAAAATAAAATATCCAGGAAGTTAACCCCTTTCACCCCCAAAATTTTTGTTTACAAAAAGAAGGAGGAGAAAATTTTTCACCGAAAAATTGGTCAGATCTTCAAAACTTTTTAAGTTTTGTAAAAGATTTTTTGTTTAAAAATAAATCACACTGAGATCTGATACAAGGGATCACTCGATTGGTCCTGATCTATCAGTGAAATCGATTTAAACAGAAGACGTATTTGTTAACTGTTTAAACAAAAATTCTTTCTTTGATCATTCCTGTTAAACTCAAACCGTTCTTGCCTTGTGTAAACACATACGTGTTGATCTAATGATACCCTTAGCCTAAACTGCTCCTACACTGGAGACTTACAACGACGTAACGGGCCTTACGACGATCATAGGTGGTTTACGGCAAGTCAGGCGAATGATCTAGGAGCCAAAGAAGAAAAAGTTTGAATAAACATTTAAGTAAATAAATCAAACTGTTTTTAATCCAAACCACCAATAGCATCAAGAACCAACTGTGTGGCTCTGATACCATATGACAGCGGGATAAATTTTTAAAAGAAAAACTATAACAGAAAAGAAAAGATTAAAGAACATGACCGGTGAATCGGTAAAGTAATCTCTTTCTTTTATTTATAAACATTTGAGGAAGGATTACAGTATATCCTAGATCTAAATGTTTGATAGGGAAGAACGAAGTATTGAAGGACTTCGTCTTCATCTTCTAACAAAGAAGATCGAAGCTGAAAGCTTCGTCTCCGGCTAACTCTAGAAAGAAGGGAGAGCGGACCTCGGAAGAGCTTTCTAGTGAGAGAAGCTCTGAGGCTTGACTGAATTAAGCCTAAAGAAACTCTAACACCTGAGTTTCTTTAAATAGAAAACTGAAAAGTAAATTACTATTGAATCACGCAGGATTCACTATTACATTAACTGAAGTAAAAGTAATTTACTAAAGTAAAACGTAAGAAACATTTTTACATTTACTTTTACATTGGTAAATGTAAGAAACATTTAACTAAGTTAAAAACATTTAACTTAAGTAAAAGCAAAAGTTATATTCTTTTACTTTTACTTTTACATTTACTAAAGTAAAAGACTTTTGCTTTAAGTAAAAGCAAAAGCTGAGATGATGGCGTGGGCCATCACCTGTCGGTGACTGAAGATGCCTCTGGCGTCTTCTTCGTTGACTGGTCTGTCTCCTTTGGTCGCCGGTGGTGCTGTTGATCGTCTTCTCCGACGAGTCACCATCCCCATACTCTTCGGCCTCAAAAAAAAATATCCAGGAAGTTAACCCCTTTCACCCCAAAAATTTTTGTTTACAAAAAGGAGGAGAAAATTTTTCACCGAAAAATTGGTCAGATCTTCAAAACTTTTTAAGTTTTGTAAAAGATTTTTTTTAAAAAAATAAATCAGACTGAGATCTGATACAAGGGATCACTCGATTGGTCCTGATCTATCAGTGAAATTGATCTAAACAGAAAACGTATTTGTTAACTGTTTAAACAAAAATTCTTTCTTTGATCATTCCTGTTAAACTCAAACCGTTCTTGCCTTGTGTAAACACATACCTGTTGATCTAATGATACCCTTAGCCTAAACTTCTCCCACACTGGAGACTTACAATGGCGTAACGAGCCTTACGACGATTATAGGTTGTTTACGGTAAGTCAGGCGAATGATCTAGGAGCCAAAGATGAAAAAGTTTGAATAAACATTTAAGTAAACAAATCAAACTGTTTTTAATCCAAACCACCAATAGTATCAAGAACCAACTGTGTGGCTCTGATACCATATGACAGCGGGATAAATTTTTAAAAGAAAAACTTTAACAGAAAAGAAAAGATTAAAGAAGATGACCGGTGAATCGGTTAAGTAATCTTTTTCTTTTATTTATAAACATTTGAGGAAGGATTACAGTATATCCTAGATCTAAATGTTTGAGAGGGAAGAACGAAGTATTAAGGACTTCGTCTTCATCTTCTAACTAAGAAGATCGAACCTGAAAGCTTCGTCTCCGGCTAACTCTAGAGAGAAGGGAGAGCGGACCTCGGAAGAGCTTTCTAGTGAGAGAAGCTCTGAGGCTTGACTTAATTAAGCCTAAAGAAACTCTAACACCTGAGTTTCTTTAAATAGAAAATTGAAAAGTAAATTACTATTGAATCACGCAGGATTCACTATTACATTAACTGAAGTAAGAATATATATATATATATATATATATATATATATATATATGTGTGTGTGTGTATATATATACTTATATATATTATACACATCAAACTCTATTTGATTGAGCCTGGATATAATATATGATGCGTTTATCACTTATATATATATATATATATATACATATATTTCTTTCAGGCATGGAGTTTACTTCGTGGCCTTTTACTACTTTATTTACATTTTTTCCCTCCTGGAGTTTACTTCGTGGCGTTCAATCATTTTTACTGCTTTATTTACATTTCGTCCCACCTGGAGTTTATTTCTTGGTGGTTGATCGCATTTATTGCTTTATTTACAATTCTGATCCCTAATAGAGGTGCTTCGTGGTGGTTGATCATGTCTATATATATATTTACCGCTTTTATATATTTACATTTCCAGTCCCCCATGAAGTTCTCTTTGTGGTAGTTGATAATCTGTATATATATATTTAGAGCTTGTAGACACTCGAATTTTTCCGCACACCTATTACTAAAATTGCAGGAGGGCAGATTCGTCTTTCAGAGATAACCCTAGAAGACAGCTCATATCCATTCCGGATACCACCGGAACTTCAATCTCAACCACGGAACACACACCGGGAGTATCAGTTTAAACCTCGGAGATAACCCCGAGTTTCATCCTTGGAGATAACCCCAAGCAATTTCGTTACAGTTCCGGCAATAACCTCGAAATTTTTTGTTTCAAATGCATGCAATTAGCTTCAACCTCGGAACTCCCGCAGAGGCACTAATTCCAAAGACCCGGAGATAACAATGGGAAGACAGGCACACTTAAAGATAACCCTAAGGAATTCAAATACTTGTAGCATTCCAATCTCAGAGATAACCCCGAGCAATGTCTGCTTTATCAACCTAAACAGAAGATAACCCCGGTGAGGGGAAAAATTGTCATCTTGCCACCTCAACCCCACATTGCGCCGTCTCAACATCTCATACATACATTTCTACACAACAATGTCCCACAAGAGCCAAGGAGTTCCAATCCCGAGTGACTTTTAAGCAGGGCAGCACACCGGATAGAATTTGAAGCTTGAAGACCATGGGCGTGGTCCCCTCTTCCTGACTTCGTACAATTTCTAATCCTATGTTATTGCATAACTCTCGACAACGGCGATCTAAAAAAGGTCTTGTACACCTCAATCGGATGCTCGGATTGAAGTTCTATAAGTTCAAGCGGACATCACAGTGCACGAGTGCACGTACTTCAAGACGGCAGGACCCGAGGAGCCTGAGGAACCTCGGGCAGCCGCAGGTGCATCTGCGGCTGTCGTAGGTACACCTATGGCTGCCGCAGGTACACCTGCGGCCACTAGCTCTATAAATATAGAGCTTGGGGTGGCCATATTTCAAGAGGAAAAGGCAAGAAAGCCCTTTCAAATTTGTTCTGTATATGCCCCATATTGAGTGCTTTCTCATTTTAAGCACTTGTTAGCTCACATATAGCTATATTTTTACCAACGGGAGTCGAGTGTTCATCCACTTAAAGTCATAGAAGTCTTCTTTGGCAGTCCACTGTAAGCCTTCTTACACATTATAAAAGCCTTTCTCTTCATCTTTGCACACACTCTTCTTCACATTGAGAGTCGTGTTGTGTGTGTATGCCCGGACTTCGGTCCGTGGTTTTCATTTCTGTCTGTATATATATAATTATATATGTATATATTTATATATATATATATATATATATATATATACTAAAATTGTCGAGTTATGCCTCGATTGAGCCTAGACGTATGTCTGGAGCTTTTATTTGCTTATATATATATATATATATATATATATATGAAATGGATCAGGTCCGGACCTCCCGGACGGGAGAAAATCCGGACCCAATTTTTTTTTTTTTTTGTAGAACAACTAAAAAAAAATTATGGAACTGAAATTTTTCAATAATACAGTGTTTTGGGTGTGTTTTTAATACCTACACCAACCAATGTATGTACAGTCTGCCCAGACTGTACTGACATGTTTTGTTATAAGCATCCAAATCACGCCCAAAATACTGTATAATGTAAAAATTCCAATTCCATAAAAAAAAAATTTAGTTGTTTCAAAAAAAAAAAAGCAAAAAAAAAAAAGGTCCGGATTTTAACAAAATCCGGGAGTCCGGACCTGATCCGGACTCTCTATATATATATATATATATATATATATATATATATATATATTTCTGTCAAGCCTGGAGCTTACTTCGTTACCTTTTACTGCTTTATTTACATTTCGTCCCGCCTGGAGTTTACTTTGTGGCGGTTGATCGTTTTTACTGCTCTCTTTACATTGAGTCCCGCCTGGAGTTTACTTCGTGGTGGTTGATCGCATTTACGGCTTTATTTACATTTCTGATCCCCTATGGAGGTGCTTCGTGGTGGTTGATCATGTCTATATATATATATATTTACCGCTTTTATATATTTAAATTTCTGATCCCCCATGGAGGTGCTTCGTGGTGGTTGATCATGTCTGTATATATATTTTTACAGCTTTTATATATATAACTGCTTACTACTTTTCATATAAATTGTGGTATCATGTGAGTCTAGGAATCATGTGATCACAGATTCAGTCCACTGAATCTAGATTCGGTTCCCGTGATGGACATTCTCAATTGTAAGCAGCTTGTAAATTATTCACGGTGTTTGATTTTCCTTAGATGGCTTTCATGCCCATGAGGAGTTCGACACTGCTATATTTTATTTCCTCGAAGATGCTTCGCATCTTGAAAATAAAAGCAATCAAGTCGAACATTTAATAAAAAAATGAAAGTATGAAAAGTTCTCAATTACTATTGAACACAGGGTTTGAAAAACCTTTTTTACAAAACTTCACTGCTATATCATGTTTAAAATTGAATTTTTATATAAATTTAAACCCTTTATATATAGGTGTGAACGAGGCCTCGCACTACTTCCAAATAACAGCACATTGACCCACACACAAACACACATTCATATAATAGTTTCTTGAAAAATGGCGGTCACCGTGGTAACACGAATGTCAGGGGGTGCCTAACACCTTCCCTCCGCATAATCAAGCCCCCGGACCCAAATGAATCTCGGTTTCACAGACCTGTTTAGCAGTGTCGCATCACTGGGTCAATGTATAAACCTTTTATCGATTGCGTTAGTGCAACCAGTTAAAAACACCAACTGACGACTCTTACAGTCAAATCGTCGACATATACATGTCGGACCTTTTTCACTTATTTTTTCAAACAAATCTCACATAACATGAGCATTGAAACTGGAGAGAATTAGTCTGGAGTTTCTGCTGCATCACTTTGTGGAGTTACAGCTAACAAAGAGTATGTTCTGTCTCTACAAGAGTATATCTGTATCTGATATCTTTTTTTGGTCCCACCCAACATATAAAATAAACAAGAAAAATACTTTGTTTACAAGCCAACTCTTTGCAGATACCAGAATGCAGATTGGAGACTCCGTCCGCTAATAGAGGAGATGCTAAGGTACATGTGCATGCTGAGCCTGTCATCTTATTTTTCTGCTTTTGGGGTGTTTTGTTATTGCTTGGAGCCTCCTGATGCTTGAATCTTGTAGAAGTTTAAATTATAAGCTTTTTTCCCAATTTGTTGTTCTGTTTGAACATATGAAAATATTACCATTAAAAGTTTCCCATTTGAATTACTTTTGTTAGGGAAATGAAGATCATATTATTGTTCATGAAGCACTTGGATATGGCGATTGTCATTTATCCCTGGCAGTAAGTGATATTTCTATTTTTAGCATACTTAACTGGAGACTATGGATTCCCCATAATTTGTTGACCATCATTGTAATTTATCTTTAACGATTCTCCTCAGATACCCCAATATGGAATTTTCGAGAATATAAATTCGACGAGGGAGCTAGCAGAAATGTCTCAATGGACTGCTGATAGACCTCTCCGAGTTGCAACTGGCTTCACTTATGTATGATGATGATGATGTATTTAGTTTTTTCTCCCATCATATTTATTGTAATTTTTTCCCCTCAAACCATTTCTCGAGTTAATTACTGAGAAATTTTAACTTGGAAATATCTCTGTTGTATTTCTATTGACAGTTGGGTCCAAAATTTATGGAAGAAAATGGACTTAAGCATGTTATGTTTTCTACTGCTGATGGAGCTTTGGAGGCAGCTCCTGCGGTGAGAGTTACTCCTTATTGTTGACATGGTTATGCTATCCCTTTCCTAATATTCTGTTAGATATATACAAGTTTTGCATTGAAATTTAGGGTTCTAGGACCATCAATTTTAGGAGTTCTCAGAGTCTTGTTAAAAATAATTTATAAAAATATTATACTACTCAGGTGTTTCAGGTACAACAAAATGCGACTATAAATTTTATGGCCCTTGTTGAACCCAAAAATGTTGTTTAGGAACCACCTTTAGAGGATTAAAGGAGTTGGTGCCTACTTTTTTATACTTATGTGTTTCACTACATTAATTTAGTATTGAACCCCCTTGGAGCTTAGGAATCTAATGCTCCCTAGTGGATTAATGGTTACGGCATTTGGCTCTGGAGCCTACCTCTTTGTCGGATAGTGTGATTTACTGATGTCAAGCAAAATCTTCTCCTTCAGCCAGATGAGTGGGATGTCAGTCCTACTTCATCATCAATTACTTATCTAGTCTCTTGAAGTCCATGTTTCAAGGGTTCTCTTCATTTTTCCTCGTTTCCCTTTTAGAGTAGGAATGGCAGTCTCATCTGGTTTTTCAAGAGAATGTTTTGGATGGCAATGTTCCTTTATTTTTGGCTTTTCAATCTTTGCTCTATTTTTGTTCCCTTCACAATGCTCACAAATTCGATCCCTGGTTTTCTCTATTGGTGAAGGGATTCCTACTTTGTGCAACTTTTATGCGTTTTGCAGATTGATTGATAGGGGGAGACTGAAGGTTTGTCTTCTGACTCATTCTTCTAAGCTCTTGTCCTTTAGCTTTTGCCCCTGGCCAACAGTCTTGGTTTGGACTGTTCAGATTATTTTCTACCCAAATTTGTGTGATATGCTTGTAAGCTAGTCTGCTAGTGAGACCCAGCCTCATTTGTTTATACACAGACCTACAACTAGGAATTTGTTGAACTACTTGTGGAGAATTGGAGAAACTTGGGTTTGCCTGAAGTCAATGGAGGCATTGCTCCTAATTGGTTTCAGGCCTTCAGCAGGGCAAGACAGATTTATTGTAATCATTGGTATTTTACAATTTTCTGGCTATTAGGTTGAGGGAAATGCTTGCTCCATTATTGGCGTATGTGACCGATACATTGCATGTTATATCTTTCTCTGATATTCAGACAGATTGAGGACTCTCCTTCATCAAGTTTGTATATTTTGTCCAGTTCAATTCCCCCCTCATATAACTAAATCCTTTCTTTCTTTTGGGGGTCTTGTTTTCCCACTGTTCTATTCCTCTTTTCTATAAAATTTTGAATGCTACTTACTGGTTTCGTGGTGCAGACCTTCATGCCCGCATGATGACATCAATATGAATTGGTGGATATATATAACCGCATCAATCTGAGACTTTAATTGACTGATTGTCTGTTCTTCTTCTATTTAGATGGGCATAGCTGATGCTATTGTGGACCTCGTAAGTAGTGGAACCACTTTGCGAGAAAACAATTTGAAAGAAATTGAAGGCGAAATCATCTTGGAAAGTCAGGTGATCTGTTTTCTCATGAAGATGATATCTTATCAATCATGCACTTCCAAGTCTTTTAGGATGTTAATATTAAAAGTTTTTAAAACAAATTTATCATCACTTTAATTTGATTTTATCTACCTTTATGTACATTTTTGTCAGGCTGTTCTTGTTGCCAGCAAGAAGTCATTGATTCAAAGGGATGGTGTGCTGGACACTATACATGAAATTCTTGAAAGATTGAAGGCACACTTGAGGGCAGATGGTCAATTCACGGTGTGTGTAATTTTTTTAATTTGTATGACTGCAGTTTTCTGTAGTCTTTGGTGTCTCATTTTTTTCATGGCAGGTGGTTGTGAACATGAGGGGAAGCAGTGCAGAGGAAGTGACTGAGTGAATACTGTGCCAAACAACATTATCTGGGTTACAGGTGAATTTTTTTTCCCCATTATGGTTCAAAGATTTTTTTAGAATATAATAAGAGAAGGGGAAACTTTGTTAAACTTCTGATTGGCACAGTTGCTCTCCCTGCAAATCGAAATGCAATATTGAAGTGTTTTATGTGAGATAAACAGTTGATTTTTCACCTTTTGGTAAGGAATATGTGATTAGCATATGATGTGAATAAAAGTATATGGAACTGTTATAGTGTTGATTGACACAATATAACGTTGAGTTTTATTGATAATGTATGTTACTTATCTGTAGTTTATGATTACTTATTTGCATTTTTTTTAACCACATGTGTTTCTTAAAGCTATGGCAGAGACTGGGCAAATAAAGCTTTATGGTAAAAATCCAACAATGACTGAGACCTCTCTTTACAGTAGTAATTTACAATTCAATATAGTAGTAATTTATATTGAAAAGTGAATTTGAGATATACCATGTTGTTTAGCCTATGAATTTCATGTCATACCATGTTCCTCAGAGGTCACTTTTTCTTCAGGTATACCAGCGCAGCTATGATATATGCATGCAGCTTTATGAGAAAGAGGTTCTGACTGATAGTTATTATCTCTACATATATGGGTATATTGCTAACCATCTCAATGTTTATTATGCCCTTTAATTGCATGAATTTAAAATCTTATGCATATCAACAATGATTACAACTTTGATATGTACTGTTGTCCTTGTTGTAGTTGGACCACGTTCTCATTTATGCATGCCTTTTATGGTATCCATACAGGTTGCAGGGTGCTAATCTCAATGCTCAACAGCTTGCGATAGTTGCAGTAAGTTATTTTTCAGTCTTGCGTCTCTATATTATATTTTCGCTCTTTATATATAATCCACACACACAATACATTTTCAGACACACACACACACATAATATTATTTTTAAGCCTTTGAGATGATATTGGAATATGCGAACTTGCAAGGGAAGCCAGAGGTCTGCTATCTGCATAGTTTAGAACATTGGTCTTAAAAGGAAGCAATATTGATTTCAGGGTCTCTGCTACAATATTTCTTATTATACATTTCATGAATCATTTATGAATTGTTGGATAAATGAGTGTTGCACCTCCTGTATGTCTTGCAGGGGCTTTGCGAATGGAGAGATGTTGTTGCCCGTGCTGAAGATGAAAGTACTGGTTATATATTGCCCAATAAAACTCTTCTTGAAATTGGTACCTGAGAGCTGATCCACATGAACTCTGAACTTCATTTTATTTCTTTCCACTGTGTTTGCATGCGGTTCATTGACATGCATTGTGCTTTCTCTCTTCTATATTGAAGCTAAGTAGATGCCTGTCACCACTAGCAACTTGCATCACATATAATAAGTAGTTTGAAAACTTTGATATATTTTGTTTCAAACCATTTAAGTGATTCACTTGTCCTTTTGTTTCATAGTCTTCAATTGTCATAATTTTTAAATTTCTCTTGTGATTAATATTGTCTTATTAATGATTCATGTTGTTGTGTAACGTATAGACATCTGCTGGAAACTTGGTTGTTGCTGATGGATCTGAAGTGTTGTCTCCTCCTGATGTTCTAGCAAGAGCAAAGGCAGCAACTGGAGCAGAATTTGGTAGTGGCAACTATGAAAAGAATGTGAAATTGTTTAAACACCTACCAGTTCCCGTGAAACTAAAGGAGAAGTTTTTGGAACTTGGAAACAGTACCAACGAAGTAGGTAAGAACCAACATGGCAAATCTTCTGTGAATCCTGGAAATAATAGGAATTATGTGCAGGATGAGAAAGATGGCTATGTACCTGCACTTCCACAACAGTGCTTTGCAATGTCAAAACAGAGCAGAGTGGAAACATAAATTTCTTGTATTATGCTACTGCTCTCTTGTGAAGTTTCATGAGTTTGTTATTTTACTCGAACTGGTAAACTTCGTGTATATTTAGTATTTTGTTCTTTTGTAGGTGTCTGGAGCTGAAGCAACTATTCAGGTGCTAAAAAAGTCGAATTGTTCTTTTGGGGCATTGCTAGGAAATTCAGCTTCTAAGAGGAAGTTTGACCCTGGGAGAAAGGTAATTTAATCAAATTGGCTGTTTTGCAGGCGTTTTTTCTAAATTTCCACTATGATGATCTTGATTGCTGGGTCATATTTCGTAACATGTAGTCAGAGAATTTGTCACAGTTTTCTTCTGAGTTTTTTTTCCTGTTTGCCTGATCGGCTTTGGGGACTTCTCTCTCTCAAACCTAGCGTAGTATTAATTCCATGATTCCCAAGAAATCTTTAAAAGGTGGCTCATTGTTGACTCCTAATTTTGGTGGAAAGTTTTTGGTTATGGATACTTGAAATTATTTCATGAGTTACGAAATATTATACTGAAAGCGTCAGTTTTAATCAATTTATTTTATAGGAAAAGGAAGAGGCCAAGTTGGAGCAGATTAAATCTTCTGTGAACCTTCCATTCCATTCAATCTTGGGTTGACAAAGTACAAGCGGTTGTAAAAGAAGCTGCTAAACCCCTGGAGATTTTGCATCATGAAGTACCTGCTGTTGTACTAGCTACTAACTCACATGTGGAAGAAGTTATATTGTTAAAAGTGATTTGGAAGAGGAGGCAATAAATGATGACCCAAAGTTCGCAGATGAGCTGAACAAAGGCAACAGTCCTCCTGCTGCTGCCTTTGATGAGGGAGGTGAGACTATGTCTCTCTCTGATCTATCCTCTAGCTTCAAGAAGTGCTTATTCCAATCATCAAATCAAATGGGGAAAACCAAACAAGGCGGGAAGTCCAAAGAATGTGGGGGCCTAATGCAGTTTAAACCATTTGACTATGAAGCAGCAAGGAAAGAGGTTAGCTTTGGGAAGAAAATGGGGGAAGAAAGTGGAAGGAATATAGGCGGCGTGATGCAGGGAACAGGAAAAAGAGCTCAGCAGGTTCAGAGAAAAATGTGTCATAGAAATTAACTCTTTGGTGACAAACTATATCGTCACTGTTATATATTCATTTAGTCACAACAACTAATTTTGTCATTATTAGTAACTCTTTTTGTGACTGAGATGTATTGTCACCATAAGTCTTCAATTAGTGACATTGAGAAATGTGTCCCAAAAAATAACTCTTTGGTTACAAATTATTTTGTAATATTATTTAAAATATGAAATGACAACGACATAATCGTCATGTTAAATATATTATTAGGTGACGAATTGTTCTGTCATTTATTTTCTTATTTTTGGTGACGATAAACACAATAACATGACAAAAGAATAATCATAAATATAACAATATTGTCGTCATTAAAATTAGATGATTTAAATAGAGTAACATATTTTCGTCACTAAAACAATATCATTTAATGACGAAAAATAATTTTTGTCGTTTAATGCACCAAGTTTTGATGACGAAACATAATATAGAGTGACGAAAGTTTCATTCAAATAGTGACGTTATTAACGTCACTAAAAATAATTAATTATAGTGACAATGATGTAGATCGTCACCATAAGTTAAAACATTTAGTGACGACATCAAATAGTGTCAAATAAACCTAATACCACGCTCATACGGTGACGGTCTCTGTGACGATTAACAATCGTCACCAAATATTTTAGTGACGAAAAATAAATTTTATGTGACAAATTTTAGCGTCATTTTTTGTGTGATTTCTTGTAGTGTATAAGGTTAATTAGGGTAAAGCTTAATCAATTCGAAAAACCTAATCTCAAATTTTAAACACTAATTATTCCGTCAAAAACCATATCATGCTATTGTGGATTTAACTGCTATTTTAACAATTCTAATTAGGATAAATTAATCCTAATTAGCAAGTTTAATTTATGATTAGAAAACCTTAGTATAATTAAGGGAATTCTAATTATAATTAGCAAATGATAATTTTTATATTAGAAACCCTAATCTTTGGGTTGTAAACCCTAATCTGTGATATTGACCCTAATTGCTTAATTAGCGATGATAATTAGGAAATGCTAATCCTAATTAGAAAGATTTAACTAATGATTAGGAAATTATAATATAATTAGAAAATTCTAATTATAATTAAGAAATATTAATTTTCAATTTTGAAAATCTAATTTGGAAATTTTAGAAAATCAAGTTGCTAAAATCTTTAGGGTTAAAACATAAACCCTAAGGGTTAAACCCTAAACCCTAAAATGCTAAACCCTAAACCCTAAGGGTTTGTATCAAATGACCATTTTAAATTAAATTTACTTGGAAAAGACTAAAATGCCCTTAGTGCATTATTGTAACTTAACTTGCAAGAGTTGATCTAGTGTAGTGGTTGGACCAACCCTAGCCCTAGCTCATGACTTTTATATCCAGCAATCTCAGCTAATTTGACAGCCCATTACATTGCATTATTGCATTTTTAAGACATTAGAGAGAGAGAGAAAGGCTACTTGATTTTCAGTCTCTCCAACCCTTTCTCTCTCTAAAAATTCGGGAATGGAGAATGTGAGAGAGTTTTAAGATAAGCCAAGAACACTTCATTGCTAGCCTAGATCAGATCACTATGACCAGAATCACAAATTAATGCTCAAAAGGTATAAGAACCCTAAATTTCGAAATCTCTTGATTTTATGTTTGATGTTGTAATTGATTGTTTAAAGTTGTGTTAGAAGGTGTCAATTAGAGATCTGGGTTGTTGGATCATGGATCCATAACACCTAGATGCTCGAATCTAGCATTTTTGAAAATCTAGAAATGATGAAAAAAATGGCCTGACAGTCGAATGTCAGGCCCTCTCAATTTGCGTGTGTTATCTGTTTAGTGCGTTTTTTCTCTTAGATCTGTTCTATGTCATGTGTTCTTTAGTCTGGATCTTGAATCTTGTTCAGATCAGGTATATATTTCAATTTATGAGTGGTCAAAGTGAGTTGACCGAGCATAAAACTTAGAATCTGGGCAACCCAAAATTTTTCCAGTGTTCTGACAAGCTTTTCTAAGCTCTAGATCTTGCTGTATGTTACTCTTTTGGTCATGATGTTGGTTTTATGTTGTAGCCTGGAATATTACCTATAAATACTTATTATTATATCACCTAGATTAACAACAAAATCGATTGTAACAATGGTCAAACAGCGTTGACCGATCAGCCGGAAGAATATATCTGGGTAACCCAGAATCTTCATGAACCATTATTTTGTCAGAACTTTGACCATCATTAATCGCTTAGTGTTATGTTATTAGTTGGGTTTGATGCATTATAATCGTACCCTGACATATGGAATATATGGTGGAACCTTCATATCGCATAAAACAAGCCAGTAAAGCAAATATTTAATGGTTCAAATGAAGCACCTCGACTGTTCTTCAATTTTTGGAAAACCCAGAAATTGAAGAACATGTCTGACAAGTTTTTCTGTTGATTAGGTCTCACTGTTATGTTGTGTTTTGGCTAGGATCTTGGTTGATAGTTGTAGTATTACACTTGTACTACAACTTCAATACATTGATTTCCTAGAAACCTAATTTATAACTGGTCAAATGTAGCCTCTCGAAGTCTGACTATGAAGCTCAAGAACACTCAAGAACACCTATAGCGACAGAAAGTGTCGCTATAGCCCTTTAGCGACAATTTATTATTATTATTTTCTGGAAATTAATTAAAAATAGAAAAAAATGGTTTTTAATTATTAAAAATACTAAATAAATTCTGAGAAATTATTTTAAAGTCTGAAAAATAGTTTTTAATTATTTTGTGTATATTTCAAAAATATTTAATATTTTTGGAATATAAATGGTATTTATTTATTTAATTATTATATTAAATGAATTATTTAAAAATAATTTTAATTCATGAAAAATCATGAAAAATAATATTATGGTATAAGAAAATATTTTAAGTTATTTTTGATGACTTTTAATATTTTGTGTTGAAATTCATTAATTAATCAATATTAATGATTATTAGTTTATTTAATAACTATATTAAATAAATTAAGAAAAAATGGAATTAATGCTTTATAAATTATATAAAAATGATTTAAGTGATCTAAAAATATTTTAAGTGATCTAAAAATATTTTAAGTTATAAATTATAACTTTTGATATTTAGTCATGAAAATATTAATATTTTAATATTGATATTAATTATCGGATAATGGATTTAAGTGTTTAAAAATCATATAATTATGATTTTAAGGTATTAAAAATACTTTGATATATTATAATTATATTATAATATTATGTTATGATTTTTATTAATATTTTATATTAAATGAATATTAATGATTAAGAAATTAAGTGGTATTTAATTCATTTAAATACGTTATTAATGATTAAAAATACGCGATAAATGATATTAATTATCTAAAAAATTTTACAAGTCAATGAAAATTATTTTGACTGCTTAGAAAATTATCTGAGTTAATTGTTAACTGTTAAGTGTTTAGGCAGAGTTTAATTGAACTTAAACTCGATATTCGTCCTACTAGACCATCGGGATGATAAAATTTTGTCGGTTTCAACTCAGACTTAAATAGTTTGACTTGATGCTATGTCTTATGTGTTGTATAAACTGATAGGATTATGTGTTATGTGTTTAGGTTATTCTATGTGTATAAATATAACAGTATTATACTGTGATGATATTATTCTAATATTGGAGATCTATATTACTAATGTTAGGTCTTCGGATAAAGCGTTATAAATTGCGTTGCGGTAATCAACGGTTCAGGCAAGTTTCTTTGTATTTAACTCTAATAAGAATGTTTTATTCAAGCTTATGGTTAATCATTGCTGATTGCCACGAAAAGTATATTATGTACATCTTGCATGTATAAGTCAGGTATGAAAGGCTGATCACCTTCATTACGAGTTAGTTCAGAAATGTTTGTTAATGTTTAAAACTTGTTCAGTCAAAAGTTTGTTCGTGCTAGTTCTCAATTATAGTGATGAATTATAGCCAGCTTATTATTCATACTCTTCAATCATGATATATCGTTATATTATTGTATTTAAACTTGCTGGGCAACTTTCATGCTCACCTTGCTATATCATGATAAAATATTGCAGATAAGGCGAATGCGTTCGGATACAGGAAAAGGTTAAGGCCAAGTTCAGCTTGGGATTAAATGTGCAGCTATTTTGTAATAGTATAGTTTGATAAAGATGTTATGTGTTAGAAAAGTTATGAAATGTGTATTATGTTAAGGTTACTCGACCTTGGGGATTATGTGTAAGTTTAATATATAAATAATTTATGTTTATATCTTCCGCAAATAGCTATAGAAACAGTATACCGGATCCGCAGCGATTTGGGGCCTGGATTCGGGGCTGCTACAGTTGGTATCAAAGCTGTTGGTTATGAAGCTTAGGTAGGAATACCTGAGACCAATAACCGTAGTGATTAGGATAAGATCTAACTCACATAGAGTTAGTTGGTCGGAAAGATTCAAAGATGAATCTCGGCGAGTGTAAAGCACAGAGTTCCCTAACTCTGATAATAAAATTGAACAGTAATGGTGAATCGATCGAGTCTAAAAGACTGAAAGTGCAGGAATAGGAGATCGTAAAACAAAACGATCAAGTCATAGAATTGAATCGTAATATATACGATGAGATCACCCCGTGATCTGATAAGGTTATGACAGCCAGAAAGAATCAATCTTATGATTGAAAAGTTTACCGCAAGATGCTGTGTATCAGTTGTACTATGAAATGGTACTATGAAAACTCAAGAAAGAGTTATGGATTATGAATACGGATTAAATGAAATTTGTATTGAAAAGGGGGTTAGTGTTAGGTGGGGATTCAATTGAGGACTCGTGTCAGACGCTGAGTTGTATGATTCCTTGTATGGGCGGGGAATTTGTACTTGGTTTTAGAATCACTTAGCTTCCTGGTCGATGTAGTGGTTAGGTTGACCAATTCTTTGTGTGGGCGGGGAATTGTTCACTTAGCTTCCTATATTGATTAGTGGCTGAGTTTGGTTTGATAACCACTTAGTTTCTGGCACTGATAATCATTGAAATGTTTGTGTCGCGCTATTTGCTATATGCGTGTTAAGAGGTTGATTCATTTCTCATGTATATAACAAATAGATAGGTCATAGGTAGAGGATATAAAGTTAAGTACGAGTTCTTAAAACTAATACTTATGTGACGTTCTTGACTCATAGTTATATGAAATGTTTATGAACCCCTCAGCGAATGGACGCCAAAGGTCTGTCTAGGAAAGTTCTTAAACTCATATAATTATGGCCAGGCTATGAACTCATAAGTGTGGTTTTATGAACTGGGTATAGTTGTGTGTGAATGAAGTGTTAAGGATAATAGGAATAGATAGAATGTTTAAGCAAATGATTTGAAATATCAAAATTTGTTTTTAATTATCACTCATGTACCATGTAACCTGGTGCAGAGATGATAAAAATGTGATGGAGTTGTAAATACAGGAATACTTAGAGTGAATTTCACCTTTGCGCGCGTTTTGAGTATCTTTGATAGATACCCGAGAAATTTACGTATGTATCAAAGTAAATCTTTGA
Source organism: Panax japonicus (assembly GCA_020205505.1). Classification (NCBI taxonomy): domain Eukaryota; kingdom Viridiplantae; phylum Streptophyta; class Magnoliopsida; order Apiales; family Araliaceae; genus Panax; species Panax japonicus. The sequence goes on from CM035114.1 coordinate 27,925,271, forward strand.
TAGATACCCGAGAAGTTTGAGTATCTTTGATAGATACCCGAGAAGTTTAAGTATCTTTGATAGATACCCGAGAAAATAAGTTCAAGATCTTGTGTGATCGCTCAGTATAAATGGTGTAAGGTGCACAATGTAAGGTGTAAGGTGAATTTCGGGGACGAAATTCTTATAAGGAGGGGTGAATGTAACAACCCGAGAAATTAGACAATTTATTAAAATCTTATATGATTGATTTAAGGTCAAATAATAGATCTAGACAAAAAATGAGTGTATGCGTTTGATGTTATTGGGATGTAATTTTGAGGATTTCAAAATTTTGTGAAGGATTTAGGTGAATTATTCAGGATTAATGATTTATGTGATTAAGTTCTGTGAAAATGGTTATGGATGTGTACTAAATGTGGTTAAGGGTCAAGGGTTGACCAGATTAATTATATATGTATCAAACCCTAATCGTATATTAAGAACGCCAACGTTCAGTTAGAAAACCCTAACGTCTGATAAGAAACCCTAGAAATCGGTTTTGGAAACCCTAGTTTCAGTTCCGGGAGTCCGAAACCCTAATTCGGATATTAAAAACCCTAGATTGGGAAAGCAATGCTATGTATAAGGTTAAACGTCATTAATTTTAATTAATTAGGGAAAACCCTAATGAATTGCTGGAAATCCTGATTGATTATTAGAAAACCCTAATACTTGATCTGAAAATCCTAGTTTCAGATTCAGATAAATTGAAACCCTAATCTGGGAACTTAACGGAGAATTATAATGCTAAAGTGATATTAAGTATAAGGTTAATTAGGGTAAAACTTAATCAATTCGAAAACCCTAATCTCAAATTTTAAACCCTAATTATTTCGTCAAAAACCATATCACGCCATTGTGGATTTAACTGCTATTTTAGCAATCCTAATTAGGATAGATTAATCCTAATTAGCAAATTTAATTTATGATTAGAAAACCTTAGTATAATTAAGGGAATTCTAATTATAATTAGCAAATGATAAATTTTATATTAGAAACCCTAATCTTTGGGTTGTAAACCCTAATCTGTGATATTGACCCTAATTGCTTAATTAGCGATGGTAATTAGGAAATGCTAATCCTAATTACAAAGATTTAAGTATTGATTAGGAAATTATAATATAATTAGAAAATTCTAATTATAATTAAGAAATATTAATTTTCAATTTTGAAAATATAATTTGGAAATTTTAGAAAATCAAGTTACTAAAATCTTTAGGGTTAAAATCTAAACCCTAAGGGTTAAACCCTAAACCCTAAAATGCTAAACACTAAACCCTAAGGGTTTGTATCAAATGACCATTTTAGAATTAAATTTGCATGGAAAAGACTAAAATGCCCTTAGTGCATTATTGTGACTTAACGTGCAAGAGTTGATCTAGTGTAGTGGTTGGACCAACCCTAGCCCTAGCTCATGACTTTTATATACAGCAATCTCAGCCAATTTGACATCCCATTACAATGCATTATTGCATTTTTAAGACATTAGAGAGAGAGAAAGGCTACTTGATTTTCATTCTCTCTAACCCTTCCTCTCTCTAAAAATTCGCGAATGGGGAATGTGAGAGAGTTTTAAGATAAGCCAAGAACACTTCATTGCTAACCTAGATCAGATCACTATGACCAAAATCACAAATTAAAGCTCAAAAGGTATAAGAACCCTAAATTTTGAAATCTCTTGATTTTATGTTTGATGTTGTAATTGATTGTTTAAAGTTGTGTTAGAAGGTGCCAATTAGAGATCTGGGTTGTTGGATCATGGATCCATAACACCTAGATGCTCGAATCTAGCATTTTTGTGTGTGTTATCTATTTGGTGCGTTTTTTCTCTTAGATCTGTTCTATGTCATGTGTTCTTTAGTCTGGATCTTGAATCGTGTTCAGATCAGGTATATATATCAATTTATGAGTGGTCAAAGTGAGTTGACCGGGCATAAAACTTAGAATCTGGGCAACCCTGAATTTTTCCAGTGTTCTGACAAGCTTTTCTAATCTCTAGATCTTGCTTTATGTTACTCTTTTGGTCATGATGTTGGTTTTATGTTGTAGCCTGGTATATTACCTACAAATACTTATTATTATATCACCTAGATTAACAACAGAATCAATTGTAACAATGGTCAAACAGCGTTGACCGATCAGCCGGAAGAACAAATCTGGGTAACCCAGAATCTTCACTGATGCTGGGTTGATTTCACATTGTTTTGTAGGATGTTCACCCGTGCACAATTCACAAATAACTGCAACCTGATGAGTCTGTACCCCTAACAAAGCATCCAACTTCTTAGAGAGAGCTGAAATTTACGCTGCTAGTGTCGTTACTCCATCTAACTCTAACACTCCATTTGCCTTTACCTGTGTCATTCTTGTTGTGGGCCACTGGTAGTTATTAGCTGCCATTATCTCTATCAACTGATATGCCTCCTCGTAACTTTTTGCCATAAATGCTCCACCCGAAGTGTAACGCCCCAAAATCCGGTCTATCTTCACACCCGGATTCCGTACATCACAATACCATCTTTTTCCAAACATACATCATTATATACTAAAATATAACAACATATATTCTAAATTCCCATGTTCTAAAACCCTATATCTCCTTTCATTATAAATAACGAAAATTACATTATCCTTTATATCTTACACGAGTGACTTTCATCCGCCACTAAGGATACATAACAGTTCATTAAAATACTCTAAAGTTCATTTAACTTATTTTATATTACAAATCTTCACTTGATATTCTCACTCATTCGCATTCTGAATGGCACTCCATCTAGATACCGTCAGCTTGATCTTTACAGGATCCTTAAGTTCGTCAAACATCGTTCGCTGAAAATATTTTTCATTTAAAGCAAGTGTGTGCATTCAATTGTCCAGCAAGTCATAACAGTTGAATAAACATCTTCAAGAATTCAAACATACTTTTAAGACTTCAATAACCGAACAAAGGTTATGAATCAGCTGGAATAATAGGAATAATCTCAATTCCTATTATTTTAAAGCAATATTCACTTTCATTTTTAATTTCTTTCATTCTTCTACCTTTTTCATACACATTCTATCTGGCTAGAATCATTAGCACAAACTTAACAATAACGGATCATGTATGAACAGAGCATTCTCTTATTGAATAATTAAATCATAGAAAAGTTCAACTCATAGAAACACCGAAGTGTTCACATTGTGGCACAAAGGCCTCATATGTTCTACCACATTGTACAAATATCGCACATTAGCACATAGACAGAACTTCTCAAGTTCAACATCTGAGAAGATTAAGAAACTAGCATTAATTTAGTATATGAATGAAGTTAGGAAACTTGCCTTACGCACAGCTACAGCTTACGCTGAACTGCTCATTCCAGTTCCTATGTAGCACATAAGAAAAACAACACATACACTAATTAGTCATGTATATTTGACTTATGCATTAGTTTGCTTAAACCTTAAGTTTACTTAGCCTTTAGGTTTGTTTAAACCTTAAGTTTACTTAGCCTTTAAGTTTACTTACTCATTAAGTAACTTATCCTTTACTTAGCTCTTAAGCATAAATACTTTACAGTCCAAAAACTGCGATTCTCGGAATCCAAATATTTTTGGATATTTCGTATTTCCTTTATCGATTAACTTACGTATTCTTTGGATTTCCGAAAAACTAAAAAAACAATTTTTAGCTTTCAACGTTTTCCTTCATGTTTTACCCTAACGTAGTTAAACGAGTGAAAAGTACACAACAGTACTTTTCATCATTTTTATTTTGTCCGATTTCTTCAAGTTTTTGGAGAAAAACTGTTATTGGCTTACTTAGCTTTTCACGACATATTATCGTCAAATATTTTGATAGAATGTCATTTAGACATACCGAACTCTCAGAACGACTTAGGTTATTCAAAGCCTAACCCTTAGGTTTCGTCAGGTGAATAGTGCCTATTTCATTTTTTCCCCGAAAATATTTTGTTCCCGAAATTTTTTTATTTGCGTCTTAAAAATTCTTACTCGTTCAACCTAGCTCGTAGCCAAAATCCTCCCGACTTATAATTATCCTAGATTCTAGAACGATTTATAAACACATAACACATAATATTATTAATAAAAATTTATTTGATTAATAACTAATTCTTTAAACATAAATTCTGGAAAAATCCAAATTTCCTGGTCGTTACACTCTTCCCCTCTTATAAAAATTCCGTCCTCGGAATTTTTTAAAACCACACCCTTACCCGGGTCATCACATTCACCCCTTCTTCACAGAATTTCGTCCTCGAAATTTTAGACTACCCCTATTCTCAACTTCTCTTCAAAGAAATAGAATGAACAACGAGGAATATAAGAATTCCTTTAAAATATTTCATACTTTTGCTGAGGGGTCAAATCAACTGTGAACTCTTACTAGTTTTTAGCACCATGACGCTGTAACCTTTCTTCCATGGTCAGTTTACAATCACAAAGAAGGCAAACTACCTCTTACCCAACGTATACCCCATTTCGGTATATGTTCACCTCAGACTTAATCATTAGATTCCTCACCAAAACAATTTGGTTTGGCACAACTTCTTCAAAGAAAGCTCGATTTTCTTTTAAACGTGACATACCATTTGTCTAGCCAAATCAAGTAGCTTAGATCGTACCAATGAATTGGATTTCAACGTGAAACATTCATCTAGTAAACTCAATTGACATCGACTACTTCTGTAAATTCTTTTCGTAATACATCAAAATGTTTTATGACGTCATGATACCGTACTTTTTATAGTACATTGAGGACTTCATCAGTTTGTGACTTCGTCATTATACATCATACCATAGCGGGTTGTTAATCCTAAGATCACATCCAACACTAGGTTCAATTGCATTAAAAACTCTATCCTTTTACCATCTTTGCATAGAATGCACGGATGATATAAAATTCATTTTGATATTTCAAATCAATTTCTGTCTAACCGAATCAATTAGCATAGACATACAAAGAATAGCTCTTTTAAAATATGTTGGTTCCAAAAGTTGAACCAATTCTTTCATTTTTAAAATACGAACACATAAGCACGATTTCAATAAATTTTGAAATCTAGCACGGCTAGATGACTTGGAATATCCTATTCTCCATCTTCCTTCATTGTCATACTGCGACAATACTTAATCTTCTCTAGCACCTTAAATACTAAGACTACTGAAAACAACTTGTTTTCAGTCTAAACATCCTTATACCTTAGTACAGTCCATCAACTTACCATACATTATGAGTTCAGGAACTTTGCACAATAATATGAGTTTAAGAACTATCCCAGAGAGACTATAATCGTCCATTCGGTTAGAAGTTCAAAAACCTACCATATCATTATGAGTCATGAACGTACCACAAGTATCAGTTTCAAGAACTCAGACCTACCTTATTATTCTCTACCTATCAAGTATATACATGAGAAAAGATTCACCTTCTCATCACATACATCTTGACAGTGCGACCAATCCTAATGATTATCACTGTAATAAGCTAAGCAGTTGTTACACCAAGCACAAACCTCTGCCCATAACAAAGGTTCATACAACTCAGCTATCACATGAGTCCTCAATCGAAATTTTTACAACTTCCAAATCTCTCTTTACTAAATATGAATTTTCTTTAATTCATATACTATCCTTCACAACTCAATCTGAGTTCTTCTTCTTGTACTACTTCGTAGTACTATAAATCATTCATCGTTTAATAACTCATCTGTTACTACGATTCAATATGTTCACGTGGTGATCTTCTTATCCCTTTCTTTATGATTATAGTCTTAGATACTCTTACCTAAGATTTATAACCTATCAGCTTTGATACCAATCTGTAACGCCCCAAAATCTGGTCTATCTTCACACCCGAATTTAGTACGTCACGATCCCATCTTCTTCTAAATATATATCATTATATACTAAAATATAACAACATATATTCTAAATTCCCATGTTCTAAAACCCTATATCTCCTTTCATTATAAATAACGATAATTACATTATCCTTTACATCTCACACGAATGACTTTCATCCATCACTAAGGATACATAATAGTTCATTAAATTACTCTAAAGTTCATTTAACTTATTTTATATTACAAGACTTCACTTGATCTTCTCGCTCATTCCCATTCTGAATGGCACTCCATCTAGATACCGTCAGTTTGATCTTTACAGGATCCTTAAGTTCCTCTAACATCGTTCGCTGAAAGTGTTTTTCATTTAAATCAAGTGTGAGCATTTAATTGCCCAACAATTCATAACAGTTGAACAAACATCTTCAAGAATTCAAACATACTTTTAAGACTTCAATAACCGAACAAAGGTTATGAAGCAGCTGGAATAATAGGAATAATCTCAATTCCTATTATTTTAAAACAATATTCACTTTCATTTTTAAATACTTTCATTCTTCTACCTTTTTCATACACATTCTTTCTGGCTAGAATCATTAGCACAGACTTAACAATAACGGATCATGTATGAACATAACATTCTCTTATTGAATAGTTAAATCATAGAACAGTTCAATTCATAGAAACACCAAAGTGTTCAAATTATGGTACAAAGCCTCATATGTTATACCACCTTGCACAAATATCGCACATTAGCACATAGACAGAACTTCTCAAGTTCAACATCTTAGAAGTTTAAGAAACTAGCATTCATTTAGTATATGAATGAAGTTAGGAAACTTGCTTTACGCACAACTACAACTTACTTTGAACTGCTCATTCCAATTCCTATGTAGCACGTAAGAAAAACAACACATACACTAATTAGTCATGTATATTTGACTTATGCATTAATTTCTTTAACCCTTAAGTTTACTTAGCCTTTAGGTTTACTTACTCATTAAGTAACTTATCCGAATTATAATCATCCTAGGTTCTAGAATGATTAATAAACACATAACACATAATATTATTAATAAAAATTCATTTTATTAATAACTAATTCTTTAAACTTAAATTCTAGAAAAATCAAAATTTCTGGGTCGTTACACGAAGCTGCATCAATAATAGTCCTGAGATTTCCGTTTAACCCATTGTAGAATGTATTCATCTGCAACCACATAGACAGTCCATGATGTGGGAACTTTCTGATCAATTCCTTGTATCTTTCCTATGCCTCATACAGTGATTCCTCATGTTGTTGTTCAAACATAGTTATCTTATTCCTCATCTTTGCATTTTTCGCTGGTGGGAAAAAATTTGCAAGAAATTTTTGAGCGAGGTCTTCCCATGTAGTTATTGATCTTGGTGGTAGAGAGTGTAACCAACCGTTCGCTTTGTCCTATAAGGTGAATGGGAACAAGAGAAGCCTTACTGCATCATCCGACACCCCATTATACCTGAAGATGTCACAAATCTCCAAGTAGCTGACTAGGTGTTCATTTGGATCATTATTTGCCAAATTACCAAACTAAACTGAATTTTGAATCATCTGAATAGTCCTAGGATTGATTTCAAATGTGTTTACAGCTATAGCAGGCCTGATGATACTTGATTGCAGCTCAGTCACCTTAGGTGTAGCAAAGTCCCTTAATGCTTTCTGATCTTCGGCAACCATTGCTTCTTCTTTTTCAGAATTTTCAAAGTCTTCCCTTGTTTCCTTAATCCACTTACTTAGCCTTTGAAACCGTCTCTCTATGTCGTCCTCAAAAGGAAGTAAGTCTGTATTTTTGGACCGCGTTTGCATGAACCAACTTCAAAAACCTAAAATAAGAAGGAACAAAATAAAAAGAAAAGCAATGTTTAAGTAAAACTGGACTAATTAAACTGATATCGTAAAATATTAAAATCTATACTAATAATCCCCGGCAACGGTGCCAAAAACTTGCTGGGTAAAATCTATATACGCACAGCACGCAAGTATACGTAGTTAACAAGTAATATAATAGTAAGTATAGTATCTTTCCCATAGAGAAAATAGTAAGAATTTCAATCTCACAATTATCAGTTTCCTATTAATTCCAAATTTATTAAACTATCCAAATTAATGATTAAAATTATAAAAACTAAATTATTAAAAATATTAAGATCACAAAATAATCACAAATCTCAAAATCTAAATTTCTAAATAAATACTGGAGAATTAGGCTTATAACTTCACCTTAAGCTTCACTCTGGTTATTATCCTTTATTTCAGTTTAATTTATTATCCCATATTATTAATTAAGAGCACGAAAGTAAAATTAGCCACCTCTCGATGCACTAATACCATATTAACTTAAATCCACAATTTAGATAGAATTAAGTTAAACACCTTAATTAACTAACTCACTATATCTCTATCTGAATTACAATCAAAGAAGGTTTAAGTTCAAGTTCTCTATTCGATTATATGCGATGTTAAGCATATCTCTACCCTCACATTCATCAAGATTCTGTTCATTCACAAAATTCAAGAACACATGTTATATTAACTAAGTCTAGACTCGTACTTCCTCTCTCGAATTCATACAAGTCCACAAAGAATTGTTGATCAGAAAATTCATAAATTCAAGCACAAATTAATATAAATAAACTAAATAATAGCTTATTAAACTGAAAATCAAAGTTACATAACCATCGTTTTACTTAAAGATCCATCATAAGCCTAAAAATTGATTTAGTTCATCATAAATGAAATAAACACTGAATAAATTAAAGATATCATCCTTTTAATTACAAATAAACTAAAAGAAATGAATAAATCCAGAACCACCCTTTTCTTCAGCCCAATTCGCAATTGATATGAAAATCCTTTAATTATCTTCCTCCAATGCTTGCTCTGAAAACATGTATTCTTGCTTTGTTAATTGCCTTCTTCTTGTATGCTATTGTGTTTGTTGTAATATATCTAGCCAAAACATGTAATCTGACTCTAATTCCTGTCAAAACGAGTTCCAACCTAAGATAAACAATAGTCTTTATATTGCAGCAGAATTCAAAAAGCAATAGGAAACTATCCTTTTTCCCATACCCCCCGCCCCGGCGGGGGTTTAACCTTGTAATGGGGCCCGCCCCGGCGGGCATGTCTTCTGTCTCCAGACTTTGGACCACCCGCCCCGGCGGAGGTGTTAAGCTTAAAAACGCCTGCCCCGACGAGCATGGCTCCTGCAATTTACTTTGTTTTGCTCCTTTTCTTGCCACAATGCACCTTAATTACACCCTTTTTGATCACTTGCAACACCACCAAACCTACACATGAAATAATAATAAACAAGTAAAAATAAACATAAAAGCAAGGAAATAACACCGATTAAGCTTGAATTAGGAACCAATTCGTGGGTATAAAACCTACTTATCACTGATTCCTTTTTTAAGTCATCTTTTAACTTCTCCACATCAGTCTGCATCTTCTCGTTCTCTGCCAACAGATCTTCATGCTGACCCTTTGTATGAAGTAGGTCCCACTCCGTGTTTCCAAGTCGTGAGTCGAGTTCCTGAATCTCCGCATCCTTCTTCTCTATAGTAGCTTGACGCATCTCATCCAACTCCCTCAGCTCCTTAACTTTATCTACTAATTCTATGTTGTGGTTGTACAGTGCATCATACATCTCAGCTGATATGGAGTTTGGTGGAAACTTCTCAGGATCCTCTTCCTCCTCCTCCTCCTCCTCCTCCTCCTCTATCTCCTCAGAGCTCTCCTCCTCAGGGTCAAACACAGGTTCATCATCCTGTTCTTCCTTAGCAATTAACCGAGAAGGCTCCCTCTGAATCAACTGTTCCCGCATAATGTGGACATCTCGGGGTTCCTCATCTCTAGGTATCGGAGGTATCACTTCCATAGCTGGACTAGATCCTCCAACGTTAGACATCCTGACAATAAAATACTTTTAAGTTTTATTTATTAAGTGACATTCTTCGATACTTGCGAGCACATAAGTTATTAACACATAGCACATAATGACTTTTATTGTTTAGCTTTAATGAATGCCTTAACTATAATACCCTAGAATTTCCACGTATTATTAAATGAATATATTAATAGAAATAATATTTATGTGAATATAAGTGTTATTGTTTTGTGAGTCGATTAATTCAATTGATTCATATGAGATCAATGTGTATTAAGAAATGTGAATTGACGATGAGAATTGTGAAATACCTTGTGTTGCATAATGTGAAATGAGGAAATTCACTAAGCAAATTAAAACGGAATTAGGAAGATTAATCATGTAAGATCATGTGATTTCTTATAAGTAATCAATGCGCTCTTAGAATTGTAATATCACTCTTGTGAACATTAATTCATGTCGATTAAAATAAGTTTGGTGATGAAAGTTGACACTGGATTGAAGCTAAACCAGTCTTAGCACTGTCAGGGTATGGCGTAGCTGCGCCGTCCCAGAATTACAAACTGGCGCAACTGCGCCAATGATTAGTTGGAGTTGGTTACTTTCTACTATAGCACTAAATTGGGACATTAATGTTATATGTGTGACATAAATAAAACCATATGATAGGAATATATTGAAATGAAATGAGGTACCTAGTAGCACCATGGTATCATATGAAGTTGTAATGCATAAATGATTAATTATCTAGGTATTCTAGAATCTGAGAAAGGAATTCAATGTTTTAAATAAACATTAATATTAAATAAAGTTATAATATGGATATGTGAGTAGTAAAGATAATTATGGAACTACCCGGAGAATAATATGTAACTGCGTTATTTTATTACATGTATTTAATGTACATGGATTATATGATGTGAGTATATGTTTAATCCCTAAATTCCTAATATGGTAACAATTGTACCTTAATATTACATTATGGGAATTAAAAGGGCCAAACCAAGCTTTACATGACCAAATGCTGAGATTTTTCTCTCTTATCCCAAATTGAGTGTCACCAAGTACATGAACAGTGGGCTAAAACTAAGTTACGTATTTTCCAAAAGGCTAAATCATATGTGATCATTTGCTAGCTAAGTGGCTGGTATGGAGTTGTTAAACCACTCATCATTAACCTATGTATCCTCCCATTACACCATGGACTCCATGATTGTGTAATGGCAATGCCTAGTCCATGCTTTTTCTATAAATACAAGCTTCAGTTCAGATTTTGTGTTGCTAAGAGCTGTCTAAGTGGAGAGGTCTAAGTTGTTGAGCATTGTAGAAGCCTATTCAGTGTGTGAGGAGTCTAAATTAAGCTCATGAAGGTATAATTTCTAATTATGTTCTTGAGATGGGTCTTGTTTAATTCTTGTAATTTCTTCAAATTATATGCCAAACATGATGAATTAACATGTTATATGTATTTAAGAAGTTTACTAACATGTATGAACACTTTAATAATGGTTTGGAGCATGCTTGAATCATTGGAAATCAAGTTGGTAGTTACTCTGCAAAACAGAGTATCCTTACTGCTTTTGAACTCGACATAGCGCAGCTGCGCCCTGTTTGTGCTAGGGTGCAGCGCAGCTGCGCCGTACCTCAGAAACAGTTGGTGGCTTCTGTCATGCTAGGTTGCTGCTAATATAGTATTATGACTTGTATATACATAAGAAATAGGTATGACATTTGTTATAAAGTTTCCTTATGTTATATGTAGTGTCCAACATGATTTGGTGCAAGATCCTTAACAAGGACTTTAGGCTTTGAAAACAAACCTTGTTAAAGTTCATGTTCTGTAGATTTTGAGCTTAGTAGTGTATACATGTGACTGATCTCACACATAAATGATAATTATGTATGATTCTTAGTTCCTTTGTTCATGACCACCTTATTAGGCTTTGTGTTGGAAAAGTTTTTCAAGAAAGAGCTTAGTATAGTAAGCTAACATGAATGACTACTACATGATTTACATTCTGACCTTGCGAGCATGTTAACATGACTTGACTACATATGTTTAGAGCTTTGAAGTTGTCTTATATGTCTTAAATTGCATAGTTCAAGTCTAAAATGGTTTCAAAAGTAAGCATGAACATATTTTCAAAATTTAGTTGCATCACATGGATATCTAGATAATAAAGGGATAAGTGGTCATGATATGTCTATAATATCCCTAGATATGATTTATATGTATTGAACATGATGAAAACTAAACCAAACATGAGTTTAAATCATGATTCAAAGTGTTAGACAATGATAGTTGTAAACAAACAATATGAATACTAGAAGCATGTGTATTAACAGAATGTATGTCATCATTATGTAGACTTATGGCCAAAGTTATAAAGTGTGGTGGTTGTATGACATTTTAAGCTTTAAATTCCATAGGAAGTCATAAACTAAGAACTTGTAAAGATGAGCACACGAATGGTCATGTGGTATGTGAAAGCTTCTAACATGCATGTATGTGAAAGTATAAGTGTAGTGGTATGTTAGAGTGGGACTGAAATCAGGAGGGTAATAGCTCAACCTTTGTCTGGCCAGGGGACAATGCAGCTGCGCCGTCCCTAAGCCTAGACAGGGCGCAGTTGCGCCGTTCTACAGTCTTGAATAATTTTAGTTTTGCATGCTTATATGATTACTCTAACTTGTAATATATGACGAACATGTTATGTAATGTGTTAAGAAGCGTGCTATGTGATAGGGATGAATGTTGATCATGATTTTCAAATATTAAGTCCAAAGAAATGTTACAAGATATAAAGCAATGATACGTTGTTTGCATTTGTGATGTTTTACAACCTAATTTGTGCTATGAAAATATATGATAAGTGATGTATATAAAGTTACAACCAAGTTAAACGTTTGTGTGTACGTTGAACTTACCTATGTGAGTTTATATAACTAATGGGAATCCTATACATATAATACACTGTAATAGGATTCAAAAATGTTGATTTCTTAACGTGTATAAGCTACGCTTAAGGCAAGTATCTGAACTATCCATTACATTGTGCAAGTATCCTAAGCCCTTTCATTACTTTATTCAACAAATATCGTAAGCAGAGTATCTCAACCTTATCTCTTTGAATGCAAGTTATCTTACTTACTCGTTCAATAGAGCTAGTATGCTTAAACTCTTGTGTAAACTATTATTCATGTTGAACTTGGTATTATTCTTGAATATTATGAAAGAGTCGATGCCATTTGATTCGGCTAGACTATATGCATGTTTATAAAACTGTCCAAACTAATTGACTGGTGCGAAAATCTTGAAAACTGAGTTGAACAACCCTTATGGTAAGGGGAGTGTATGTTGTTGGAAACCCCAACACATGAATGGATATTATTGTGGTGTTATGCATAACTTATAGTATTATAGACCGATCATCTATAGTACTTAATTCTTTTGGGTTATCAGTTTAATATTGGTAATTCTAGTAGATGTTCCATAGTCCTTAGTGACTACTAAGTATACATTGTTTATCCAGTTGGATACATTGATAGTCTTTGAATTCATATATATCTGTTGATTTATATTGAATTATCATTCTTATTCCAAGAATTGTTGATATTCATTATTCATGATATTATTCTGAAACTCTGAACTATCTTAGAGATGATACTTCGATATTTCAAACTTGTGATATTATATTCTACACCTTTGTTGTATATTACTTGTTGGGCAATTTGTACTCATCCTTGCTTATTTAAAACCTTTAAGTTAAGGAGGAACAGGGAAGTGTCTCTGAAAAAATACAAGGGTAAGGGAAAAGCTACCGACTAGCTTGTTCCTTTATGGATTAAAATTATTATATTGTATTAAGACTGTTTTCAGACTATGTTTAAACTTATGTAGGATTATGTAATAAGTCTTTATTCGATATTATTATGTAATCTATTAAGTAATGTAGGTTGCGAGACTTGGGGGAATAATTATAATAAGTCATTGTATATTACTCTAAATTAGATCTTCCGTTGTGAACGTGATATTTTAGTATTTTCGTATGCCATGAGCACGTGATGAACCGAATTTGAGTGACCAAGTGGAGGTCTGAATTTGGGGGCGTCACACCATTCCTTAAAACTCGATAAGAGTTTGACACCATAAACCTTAGGTTATTTAATTATCTCACCTAATGTATAAGTAGGTTATAAAGCTTTCCTTTTTAATGATATATATATATATATATATCCATAATGTAAGACCCCAACTTTTTATAAATAAAATTGAGTTTCCTCTAATTATTATTTTGAATAATAAGGTGTTAATTTGATATAATGCTTTGGTTATGGGTGAAATGTGCAAATGTTGTAAAATAAGCAAGTGGTTATAAAATATTCATTATTGTCGGGGAATATTCGTTTGGTCGTGGAATATTCTTGTTGTCGGAGAATATTCGTACATTGGCGTAGCCATTTGTGGGCCCCATAACGGAAAACGATCGGATGAAGAAAATGACAAGTTTGAGTTTTTATAAATAACGGCGTAATTGTTACCATTAATACTGTTGGAATACCTAGTGATTAAAATACAGTAATACGTGTGGTTGCACAGTAGCACACGGTATTGCAAATTATTTTTGAATTATTAATTATTAGGCACTACTCAATAATTATTACAGTAATTAATTTTCAATATTTTATTTTATTTATTCAATAATTGCTGCGTTGATATTTTATATTATTGCTGTTTCAATAATTGTCACTACAGAATATATCAAATTGTCATATCAATAATTCATATTATTTGAATAATACTATTAGATAGTATTATTGGCAATGTCTAAGGAAGTTCTGTCTAAGAAAGGGGTTTGGTCAACTAATTGTGCGCCAATAAGGAGAAATCCTTATCGGAAAGCCCCCTATTTCCTAGGAACGACCTGTTTATCATTATTGTGATTCTGTAATATTATTTATGAATAATGAATTATTGATTTATATGATAAGGAAATATTTATTTTTATGTGGATATAAATAAAGGAATTAATGTTGAGGTATTTTATCAGTATGTTGTCATAATGGATGTATTAAAAATCATCCGTATATGGATTTCAGGCATTTTCTTTTTGGAATTTGGAAAAATTTTCTTCTACAAAGTTGTAGATAATTAAATTTCCTATGGAATAAACCTGGGATTCAACTTTTTCTAAAAAAAGAGCTATTTATTATGAATTATTGAAATTTTGGAAATAAATATTTTTATTAAAAACATGGTCAGCCCCACTTTTGGTTGTTGTGAAAAATGTTGATTTTGGTGGGCCCCACTTGTGGTGGCTGATAATTTGGTCAAGAAGGTGTGCGTAGAAAAATTTTGAAATTATTATTTTATTAAATTTAGTTTGCTTTGGCGTTCTAGCATTTTCCTATAAATTGGGTGCTTAGTTATAATTGAAAATCACACTAGAATCATAAGTGTTCTCTCTCTATATTATCTAGCGTATTTTTGTGAGTATTTAGATACTTTGAGAGTTACTATTTAGTGCAAGTTTCCTTCAGCATCATATCCAATATTCCAGTTAGAAGTACAGTTCTTTTGAGGTAAGAGATGTTATTTTCTTCGTAAATGATGTTATTTCTTCAATATCATTATACCAAAATATTGGTAAGAATTTTATTGTGAAATTTTTACCTTTTCATCTCGAGGTTACTATTCACGTATATGTCACTATTCACGTATACAACATTATTCACGTATACGGTATTATTCATGAGTACTATTCACGAAGTATGATTTTTCTTGTGGAATTTCTAGCTTTTCGTGTCAGAGTTACTATTTACGTATACGGCACTATTCACGAATACGACACTATTCACAAAAAAATAAAAAAAATTCTTCTTTGTCCAAGATGTCTAATATGGTTACTATCTTTGATTGTATCCATGTTTTGATCTTCATTCTTAAATTTTACTCCACTATGATTTATTATGGAGTATTTTTGAACTTGGAATATTTAAAGTACAAATCTCTAATCTTTGTCCTTTTATATCACTGAATTCGTTCATTAAAATGTTTTTCATCATCCTTAGTCTTTAATGGTGATACTTGATGAATATCTTTGACCTGGAGTGCAAAGATGAATGATTACCTGATGAATATCTTTGGCCCGTAGTGCAAAGATGGACAGGTGTTGAGATGAACATGACCAACTGTTGATACAAATGAATATCTATGGCCCGTAAAGCAAAGATGAATATTTGGTTCAAGATGTATATTGATTGATGTTACAGGGATAAAATATTGATGATGGACTTTTAAATCATAGAAGACAGTAGATTTTATTCTCTACTAAACTCTTCTAATGAATTGTTGTTTCCGCAACGAATATTGATCTAAAACTTATTGTTCATTATATTATATTTAACTTGTTGAAGGCTAATGATAATTTGTTGTTCATTATCTTAGTTATAATATTTTTTACTGGGCTAGTTATCTTAGTCACCTTTTTCCTTTTTGTTCCATTTTTCTTCTTAGGAAGCGAGAATATAGCGGGAAGTAGCCGGGGTGTGGAGTGATGTTCCAAGATAGTTGTTATAGTAGTATTCACTATTTTGTAAAATAGTGTATCAATAATTGTAATGAGGACTTATTTGAGTATGAATATTGTCTAGAAGACAATATTTGTATTTAAACTCACAGTTTATGTGTCGTTGTATTTTGCACGACAATTGTATTAATGAAGTTGTAGTTGTTTTTGTACCATGTATTGGCGACTTAGAATGGGTGATGTATACCTATTTTGGGGGTGTCACACATAACTGTTGTATATATCTTTATTTAGCCATACACATTTCAACACATTCCTCACATATTTATTCACTATATAATAGTTATACTAATTAATTATTTAAAGATTATAAATATTTTTATTTAACATTCAAGGCTAACACTCAAGCTAAGTTAATATTTCAACATATATAACTTATCTTACTCTTCCTTAATCAACTTGATTAAGTATTGATCTTAGTTAATTTGAAATAACTAAATTAAATATCTTTTTTAATTTATATCTCATAAAACATATTCACTTATTAACTAGAAAAAAATTTATTTATAAAAAAATTTAAATATATAATCATATAAAGTTCTCGGTCATTACATTCTACCCTCCTTATAAGTATTACGTCCCCGGAATTACCATTACCTTACATTTAAAGTATGTCTATCATTAGACCTTTATTTATAAATCTAAATTTATTACCCTAATATAGGTATTACTTTGTTTCTTCTTACATTTACTCCTTCCCATCTTATTCAGTGCAGAAAATTCTATACTAAACTCAAATCTCATTTGACTTGCCATAGCTCATAATTACCTGTTATATTTAGGTAACACCATCTTACACACAATAATATTCCTTTAATTTATTAAGTAACATGTGATTTCTCTAATTCTACTTTGAAACCTCAAAGGGTTACCATAAGCCACTCAATATACGTGTTTTCTTTTAATAATTTATAAAGTTATATCATCAATTCCTTCAGTTTTATTTACACGATACTAACATGTGATATCATCATGCGATACCAACCAATGACTCGAATCCGCATAGGAACAACACCTCATATTGATATCTATCAAATAAGACGTGTGTAATTATATTACTAATTAAAATTTTACCTAGCACTACTCCATTCGAAGTGACTGCATCCTGGACCGTTATGTTATACGTGTTTGCTGTTGGTCTTGCTAGTTGAGTTGGTCCATTGGTTGTTAGAGTCCCACTGATGTTTTCTTTGTTGTTACTTCCCTTTTCTGCATTCTTCTTTGGACAGTTATAGATTTGATGGTTTGATGATCCATATAAATAACAACCTTGTATCTTCTTTGGACTGGGACAATTAGGAGAGATATGGCCCTCTTGGCCAGAGATAAACCACGCTCCTTTTCCCTTCAGGCAGACTCCCAGATGATTCTTACCACAAATTTCACACGGCTCACCTTTCTTCCTACCTTCTCCTGATTTGTTTCCCGATAGAGTGTTATCACTCCATTTATGCTTGTTGGAGTTACTCCCTCTACTAATACCTTCTTCATTCGTCATTTTCTTCTTTTCCTAGTGATACCTCGATACGGCTTTATTGCCTCCCTCAGCGATGATTGCTTTTTCTAACAGAGACGAAAATGTATTAATCTACAGTCTTGCTACCTTGCTAAATATTGATGGTTTCAGTCTATTTTCAAACCTTTCCGCCTTTCGTGCCTCCGTGTCCACCTGATGCTGAGCGAATCTAGCTAATTCGTTGAATCTGGTGGCATATTCTAAAACTGTCTTGTTTTCCTGTTTCAGCTCTAGGAATTGAACCTCCATCCTTGTTTACATACTTGGCGAGAAGTAATTCTCGTTAAAAAATTCTTTAAACCTTGTTCATGTCACCACCGTTGTTCCTGCTCTATTCTGGTTTGTCTCCCACCAGTAGTTCGTCTCCCCTTCATCAAATAGGTAGCGAAAATGGTCTTGTGCTCCTCTGCTACTCTAGCGATGACAAATTCTTTCTGTATCACTTTTGTCCATGTCTGAGCTTCTATTGGATCTAATATTCCCTTAAACTCTGGTGGTCCTACTGCCTTGAATTCTTTAAAATTAGATAATTGATTTCTTGGCAGACTTTCTGCTTCTGTTGCCTTATTTTGCATAGCTTCTGCCATCATATTTACAAAGTCTTGTATTGGGTTTGGTTAACCTCCTCCTGCATTGTTAACCGACTCCTCACCCTTTTGGTTTATTACTACTCTTCTTGGCGGCATTGTCTGATTAAACAAAAATTTAATTACTTCATCTTTTATACCTTTATGCCACATCTGATTAGTGGTATCATAAAAATTTAACACAAAATTTTAAACTCAGCCCAATTTGGCTTACTGGATTAACCAATTCGACTTGTTGAATTAACTAATTATCAGTTAAACAGCTTACTATCATTATTCTCAAAACTTATTTACTTAATCAAACATATATTAATATTTATTCAACTAGTTCATAGTACTTTACAACGCATAGCACATACTGTGATATTCATTACTATCCCTTTTTGACAACAAAAGTCAGGAATCACTGCGACCACTTATACAAAAGTTGAGACTTACAGAGGTTATCTCAATATTCATACATAAGCGAGGATTACATTCATATAGATATATAATTACATATACCTACTCATCGTCTAAAATACTACATTTTTAACATATTATCTTTCTCCAAAGGTTCTACTCCTCATACTTAATTTTTCTTTCTTCCACTTCCATCACCTGTCTTCTTTTTAGTACAATTCTTAGCCTGATGATCTTTTTCTCCGCACGAAAAATATCCTCCTTTCTTAGGTTTGGCATAATTAGGAGATATGTGTCATCCTTGTCCGTAATTATAACACACATTCTTACCCTTTATACATCCCCCAAAATTCTTCTTACCAAAGTCAATACATGCCTTCTTCTTCGGCTTTAAATCCCCTGAGTTGTCGTCACTTTCATTGTTCCGTTTCCTTTTATCATTTTCCCCCTCTTTCTTCTTAATTAAATTTTCAGACGATACATTACACTCGGCTCTCCTCCCATCAACTCGTGCCTTCAGCTCATTTCTTTGATAAGTTATCTCTCTTTGTTCCCTTACCAACTGGTCATTTAGTAATCTTTCCGCATTCCATATTTCCTCTAGGAAAAACACCTTACTCCTCAAATCTTGAACTTCCCCTGATGCTTGACCATCTAAGGCCACTACACTGCCTTCTTCTCCATCATCTATCTCTATTTCTGGTCCTACTTTAGCTTCTTTTGAATATACTTCTTCCTCTTCATTCAGCTCCATCTCGGGTTACTCGTCATGATCACTTTCTAGACTTACTGCAGGTTCTTCCTTTGGAACTTTCTCAACTGCCCCTTCTTCTTTAAAATTCTTCTCTGATTCACTTACCATTTCACCTTGAGCTTCCACCTCGACTATTGGCACTGGTGCAGCTACTAACATCTCAATAAGCACTTGAGTTTCTCTAATCTCATCATCTCCTGACATCCTACAACCAACAAATTTCATTAATAACTCTCAATAAAACATACATTCATTATATGGAATGAAAATATATTTTATAATACTACTAATTCTCTAAGAAAACTCTACATGAGTTTTATCTCCTTCTATTCCTTAATCCATCATCTACTGGTATCCTTCAATTAGTTTTAAATAAATTGATTAATACCTTACCAGTAAACATAATCCATAAACACTAAGTGTCCACACATCTTACTATTGATGAATTTTCTCAATCCATCACTTAGAACTCTAAATGAGTTTTCTCTATCATTCTTATGGTCATATTCCTTAGGCTTTTTCCCCCACCTATGGTTTATAACCTACAACTTTTATACCAATATGTGATGCCCCAAAATCCAGGTTCTCTAACCTCAGATTCATTGCTCACGATCCATCATCATCATAAGCATAATGTTAACTATTGCGGAATAATAAATGGCAAAAAACACTTTTACACCACTGTGGTTATAGTGTTTTAAGCAATTAACCACTGTGCTTTTAAAATATTCAATTGACCCACTATGCTTTTTAAAAATGAACAATCAAGCCATTCCGTCCAATTTGACTAACAGACATCTAAAAATATTCTACGTGGCTTTTTTGAAAAAAAAAATATCCTACGTGGTTGTTAACTCGGTATTTCTTGACACGGTCATATTGTTATAAATATTATAACAAAAAATAATCCTCTCAATTGCAAAAAATAATCTCAAACCCAATTATCCTTGGCATTTTGGCCTTTTGGAGAACTTGCTCGATGTCAAAAAATAATCTCAAACCTAGTTCATCTTCTTCATCAGCAAAATTATCCTCTCTCTCCTCTCTATCCTTCCCAAAAAGGTACCGAAATCCTATTGTTTTTGAAAAAGAAATTCAAATGAAATTCTTCACTTTTGTTGAAGAAGAAAAAGAAATTCAGATTTGGATCAATTATTTTAGAAATTCAAATGAAATCCTATCGTATTGTTTCAGATCTAGATGTTCATAACATAATCCCAAGGTCTTATTTACCTTAACTTAAACACACCTTTAATATTACAAAAGGTTTACATAATTACACCATCGTTATCACAGGTTAACTAACCTTAACCTTTCATGTCTCTTAATACAAAATACTTAAACAAAATTATAATATAATAATCATTTAATAACGTGATACTACTCAGGGGCCTTCGCTTTGCCTTTGTCCTTATTAGAACCTTCTGGTATGTCAACTTTAACTAAAATATTTTATTTAAGCAAGGGTGAGCAACGAGTTTGCTCCGCAAGTTAAAGCGTACAATAAAAGGTATAAAAGAATTTAACTTTCTATAATTTCAACGACATTCGAACGATTTCGAAATAGCTGAATAATAAATCATTTGCAACAACACGGGTTTTCTTTAGTTTCATATTGAACAACATTCCAAGGATGAAAAAGTAAAATTCTACCGAAGGTTCAATAATATTCAATTGATTAAGAAGAATTATCAAAACTACAACAATATTCAACACAGTGGGATATTCCCAGGATTAATGCTGAGTGATCACAAATGGATCAAGAACTACTCGAGGAATCATCAATAATTAAAGCTGAATTACCCCAAGAATGTAAATTAGTTATAAAACTAATTATACTCTTCTGCAAGTACATGAAGTGATCTGTAAGACCCCGGATTTTATGAAATAAAAGTATTAAATTTTTCTTATAATTATTATTCAGTAAATGGTTAAATTTATAAAAGTTTAAAGTTAAGGGTGATATATATAAAATTTTCAAAATACGCAAGTGGTTATAAAATACTCATTTCTATCGGGGAATATTCGTTTGGTAGTGGAATATTCTTGTTGTCGGGGAATATTCGTACGACGGCGCAGTCATTTGTGGACCCATAACAGAATAACTGTCGAATGAAGAAAATGACAAGTTTAAATTTTTATAAATAAGGACGTAATTGTTACCGTTAACACTGTTGGATTACCTGGTGGTTAAAATACAGTAATAAGCATGGTTGCATAGTAGCACACAGTATTGCACAGTATTTTAGAATTATTGATTCTTACGTAAGAAGGCACTACTCAATAATTGTTACATTAGTTACTGTTCAATATTTTATTTTATTGATTCAATAATTACTGCGTTGATAGTTTATATTATTATTGTTGCAATAATTGTCACTGCATAGTAATTCCCATTATCAGATTAATAATTCATATTATTTGAATAATATTATTAGATAGCATTATTGGCAATGTCTAGAAAGTTTTGTCAATGAGAGGTTTGGTCACCTAATTGCGTGTCAGTAAAGAGAAATCCTTATTGGAAAGCCCCCTCTTTCCTGGGAACCACCTGGTTGTCATAATTGTGATTCTGTAATATTATTTATGATTAATTAATTATTGATAAGGAAATATTTATTTGATGCGGATATAAATGATGGAATTATTTATTTTATGTGGTTGTAATTGAAGGAATTAATGTTGAGGTGTTTTATTAGTATTTTTGTCGGAATGGAGGTATTAAAAAATCAAATCAGTATTTTTACGATATATTGTGTAAGTTATAATTTTTAATCCGATCGTTGGATTATTGTGATTTTTGGATATGTTATACATATATAAGTTGAGCATATGTCCACAAATTTTGAACCATTAAAAATGAACGTATAAATTGTTATGAATTTTAAGAGGTGACTTGTTCAAAAATTGTTGAAGTTTCGAAATTTATCATTTTGGTGGAAAATTCTAGAATGTGTGGGCCCCACCTACGGTTAGTGAAGAAATGTGCTGAAATTCTAATTCAAATGTGGTGGGTGGCAATAGTAGCAGGTAAAGGCATCAGGTAGCAGGTCAAATCTGCTTTGGCGTGCTAACATTTCCCTATAAATAGAGGGCTAAGTTAGAATTGAAAATCACACCAAAAACATAAGCTTTCTTTCTTTCTCTCTCTATATTATCAAGCGTATTTTGTGAGTATTTAGATACTTTGAGAGTTGCTATCAGTGCAAAGTTCCATCGGCTTTACATTCCGGTTAGAAATATTGCTCTTTTGAGGTAAAGGATTTTAAGGGTTATTATGTTTTTTAGTTTCGTAATTTTTCCGACCCTCAAAAATTCTGAAAAAATATTAAATTATATTTTCATGAGTTTTCTCGATTGTGTCCAAAAATGGCGATTTTTGGATGTATAGATTAAGAGTTATGAATTTTATGAGAAAATACTATTTTAAAAGTAAATCCTTATAACTCCTTGCGGTTAAGTCCAAAATTGATGAAATTTTTGTTGGGAGTACATCTATATAATATTAGTGTACCCTATAAATTTCAAAATATTTGGATAAAAGTATAATTTATGATAAATGTCTAAATATTCGGCAGTTTTGGCCATATGAAAAATAGTAAATGAATTTTTAAAAATTCCGAGAAAAATATATGTTCAATATAGGACTATGTTCTGCTAAATCCCAGAAAAGAAATTTTGTTTGTACTGATTTGGTATTTTTCATGAAAATGGACTATTTATGAGTAAATGAATTAAATATGTTATGTGAAGTAACAAACTTGGAAAATAGGATTTTATGGCTTGCGAATCCTATATAATGTATATGCAGATTTTTGATAAGGGTTTTGGTTATTGGTGATGAAATTTTATGAGTTTGGCAATTTAGGATGATTAAATGCATTAATTAGTAAAGTGTAAACAATTAAAATAAATTATTTATAAGTTTAAAAAATGATTAAAATATTGTGGTAATATTAATAATATTAGATTATGAGATCATTAAGTGATTTATAACATTTGGATTAAGGTGTTATAAAATCATTGATTTATGAATCTTACTCTTGAAATTAAATGCAGTTGTTGATCATATTATTTTTATTATCATATATAACATTTTTATAATCCTAGTGAAGAAATTTCTCTTTGACTTAAGTGTAGAGATGGGTAGATTATTGGTATGATTGTGACTATGGGTTCTCTTTGGCCAGTAATGCAAAGTTGAATCGTTGACTGGTATGATCATAACCATTGAATTTACGATTGAATATTTAGCTTAAGTGCAAAGGTAAATTAATCAACATGGTTATAATTATGGTTTATATAAATTTTGAAATGATTATGTATTTCTTTGATATATTAATATCTTTGGCTTGTAGTGCAAAGATGAATTATTGATGAATATCTTTGGTCCGTAGTGCAAAGATGACCTGTTGTTGAATATCTTTGGCCCGTAGTGTAAAGATTACTTGTTGTTGAATATCTTTGGCATGTAGTGCAAAGATGACTAGTTGTTGAATATCTTTGGCATGTAGTGCAAATATGAACTTATTAGTATGATTATGAACAGGAACTGTGATTTGGTATAACCATGATCTTTGATGTTTCAGGTAAAGACAGGTGATGAAAATTATCTTCGTCCTGGATGAGAAGAGGAATTTAGAATCACAATTATGATTATGAGTTATTCATATGATTGTGGAAAGGAACTGTTGATTGATGTTACAGGGATAAAACATTATTGGTGGACTTTTAATGTAGAGAAGATAATAGACTTTATAGTCTATTTGACTCTTCTAATGGTTTGCTCGTTCCGCTGCAACTATGGTTGAAAAGTTTTATCATCTACCATATGTTCTAAATCTCTGATTTATTGGTGATTAAGGCTATTGATAATTTAATTATCTTTAGTTATGATATTCTTTACTGAGCTAGTTGTGCTCACCCTTTTACTTCACAATTCCTTTCAGGTAATAAAAGTGTAGCTGGGTCGAGCGGGGATAACAGGGGAATAGAACGGTGGTCTATAGCTGTTGAGATTATCCCTACATAGTATGGAAATATTTTTACTGATAACTTTAGATAAGTGTGTCGTATTGTATACGTCATTTGATATTTAATTTTGGTGAACCGAATAGGGTGAGGTGAACCCAACTTTGTAAGGGTGTTTTGTCACTATCATACAAGATGTCTAATGACATACAACCTCATGTTATCATAAGACAGGGTTGTGCACATCCACTTGCTGAGTATAACTACGAGCACTACCTATATGATCCTGGAGTTTGGTTGAAATATAATGTTCAATCGCAGACAGTGGAGATAGTTATATGTCAAGAGAAGACTCACCATTGAAAGGAACATGATAGTAATCTTCTTGTTTTTCTTTGGGGTCTATTGAATCAACCAAGGATAATTCTCTGGACATATGATATCTATTATAAGTTAGATTCATGGCCTCCTATGTACGAAGGTTTCCTTGAGCACTTCCCAAAGATTTTAATTTCTAAAACAGTTATTGATTGTATGTAATGTATCAATGTGAGGTGATGTCCATAGTTGGGACATGAGTCACAATTGGTATTACAACTCATAGTATATGCGTTGTTGTATTTTGCATGATAATTGCAGTAATAAAGTTATAGTTGTTTTCTGTACCATGTATTTGGCGACTCAGAATAGGTTGGTTGGATTGGACCTATTTTGGGGGCGTCACATGATCAGCTCCATTGTACCCTATATTATGCATAATACTCAACATAGCGCACAAGGGTTGTTTTAAGACAATAAAATTCCCCCATTTATAAGGGTTGTTCTTCTCAGTCTTACATCAAGAGTCCGTACCACAACAATATGATTTGGATTGATTTCAAAAAAATACTATGATTTCGACATATAATATCAATATTGATCTAGCCGAAATCACTGGCATAGATCTTCCAACAATAAATCAGTTCATAATAAATAAAACATTTCATGCTTTAACAAATATTAGTCTAGCCAAAATAAATAGATGAGGCATGGCTCATAAATAGTTCCAATAATAGAAGTAAAATCAATTGCACTATATGCGAAAAACAATAATCATTATAGATGTGAATAACCAACAATAATTATTCACTAACATGCTAAACAAATAATAACTCGAGTTTGAGTTAGAGAACTTACCTGATCGTCGAGCTACGACTAACTAGCTTTAATTAAAACTCTTTCAATGACCTAGTGTTGACAATGTTGGTCTACTAATTAGTGTTGGGTATAATTGTACATCTATATTCTTACTTATGCTATTATCTAGCAAATAATTCAATCACAATGTACACATAGTATAATGTACCATCCTTAATCCTATAAGATATTTAATAAATCTTAGGTTGATGATTTTATAAATATATAAGGTCTTTCTTAAGTAATAAACACTTATTAAATCCTTAAACAATTTATTATAATTGTTTAATTAATGAGTCATTTAAATTATCTTTATTTATTAACTATATCTTCATTTAATTACCATTTAATATTAGTTAAATAGTAATCAATTAATTACCTTTAATTATTATTTAATAAATAATAGCTAATTACATCTACTTATTATTTAATGTTAATTAAATATTGAATAATTAACATTATTTGTCTTTAATTATTATTTAATATTAATTAAGTAATAATTAATTAATCATTTATCCTTGAATAATAAATAATTGATTTATTAGTCCTTAATTATTCATTACTATTAATAAATGAACAATTAATTAACCTTTGTCCTTATTTAATATTAATTAATTTATTATTTATCCTTGAATAATAAATAATTAATTTACTTCATAAATCTTTAATTATTCTTTCTTATTAACTTAAGAATAATTAATTATCATTTGTTCTTATTTATTAATTAATTATTTATTTATTTATTCTTGACTAATAAATAATCAATTTACTTCATAAATCTTTAATTATTCTTTCTTATTAACTTAAGAATAATTAATTATCATTTGTTCTTATTTATTAGTTATTTAATTAATTATTTATCCTTGAATAATAAATAATTAATTTACTTCATAAATCTTTAATTATTATTTCTTATTAAATTAAGAATAATTAATTATCATTTATTCTTATTAATTAATTAATTATCCTTGAATAATAAATAATTAATTTACTTCATAAGTCTCTAATTATTAATTTTTATTAAATTAAGAATAATTAATTATCATTTATTAAATAATTACTTTTAAAATTTTATTTTAATGTAAGTAAGTAATTACATTATTACATAATCTTACTTGAGCATTCTTTAATCATTATTTAATATTAATCAATGGTTTAACCATATTTATTATTTAATTTTAGTTAAATAATCAATAGTTACTTTATTATTACTGACTCTACTTAATTATCACCCAATACTACTTAGATAATAATTAAATAGTCAATTACATTCACATTTCGTGTAATTAGTTTAATAATCCATTAATTGAATTAAAAATTATAAATTAGTAAGTTTTAAAGTGATTTAAATGGGTTTAAACCATTAATTGCTTAATATTTAGCTAACTTCCCAGATAAATTTTGGATTAAATATCTTAATATTCTTCATAATTTTAGAAAAATTTGGGTCCAAGAACCACTGTCGGAACCGGCCGAAAAATAGCCGAACCGGTCGCCAGAAAGTTTCGACCAGTTCGGTTCCTGTTGAACCGACAGTAACTTTTTAGGTTTTTTTTTTATTTTTTTCTAGATATGGGGCCCTTCACTAAAACTTGAATAAAATGAAATCTGAAACTCTTATTTGGGTCCAATCAAACTCTTTGGATTCGTATCGTCCCGAACTACATTTTTCATTCACCAAACATCAAATTTGGATCTATTTTGGTCCCATAAATTTGTTCAGAAGTGATTGCTCTTGCACATGAGTTCTTTAGTTGAGGTGTTTTAGTAATAAATTCATATCTCACTAATTTTTTTAACATTTTTACATGCTTCCAAAGGGTTTTTGCTCTTAACTCATAGTTCTATCATACCAAGAAATAAAATCACATAAACTATTTGTAGATTTCAAAATGAAAATCATTGATCACCCCTTTAAATCAGGGTTTTTCCCAAAACTACCTTAGTTTCCTTTTTTCCAAAATTTTCCAACATAAACTATATAGATGGACATGTTAAACATATTATTCTCAAGATATATCATTCATATAAGACTTTACCCTATTAGAACTTGCACTTCCATGAATCATTTTCAAGATCACATAGAACATACACAACATAAAAACTAGGGTTTGATTTCCTTAACTTGTCTTGTGGGATGCTCTTTTTTTCTTTCCAAAGTAGACTAGGAACTTGGGATGTATGAACAATATTCTCCTCCATCTTAATTAGAATCTGAACCTCTCCTCTCTCTCTTTCTCTCTTTATTTTTTTATTAGTTGAGAGAAAAAATAGAAGAAGTAGAAGAATGGTGGAGGAGGAAAATGAAATTAAGATAGATATAATGTTGGTGAATTGGAGTGGAATGCTAATACCCCCCATGTTTCTTTTGCCCCTTGGACAAAAGGGTTAGCCTTATCCCTTCCTAATCATGCCTAATCATGCCATTAAGGTTACTAATTAGACTTTCCACCAATGGGAGCATGCCACACTTGTTCTTATGTATAAGAGTTTCTACTTATGGAACTTGATTAGCGTAATTTCTTTGCCTTAAAAGGCCTAATATGGCTGATCCTATACGCCCAATAATCCATCCATTTTGCCTTTATTTTAATGCAAAAATTAGATTAATCAAAGGTCAAAAATACCCTTAATCAAGTGGGCTAAGTGTGGGCTGGCATTTTATTTCTTTCACTACAAGAAAAAGGCTTATCTGCGACCAACACTTTCAGCGACCACCCTATTCGATCGTTGATAGTAGTAATAGCAACTACCATGTGCAATCGTTATTGATTCCAGTCGCTCGATTATATCAGCAACCGCATGCGGTCTTTGGTATGAATTAACCGCCCAATAATTGGTGTGAAAAGTTGGCGCGGATGTTTTATGCAACCACTCGATATCAGTGACCACCTAGCGGTCGCTGATACGTCCACATCATTATAAATTAGCGACCGCATGTGGTCGCTAATTCTCTTAAACATAATCATATTCAGACATTCGCTCGATCAGCAGAAGGAATAAAAGAGGGAGATTAGAAGAGGGAGAATAAGGAGAACGGGGAGAAGATAAGAGGGAGGGAAAAGAGGGACCTGCCACCACCGCCGCAACTGCCGACGCCTTCACCACCGCCGTCACCATCGCTGCGTATTAGGTAACCCCTTTAATTTATGGCTTCAATTGAAGTCTGCAGTTTGTGCTTAATATTTTTTTAGCCCTGTAAAATTCTCAATATTGGCATAGAAAGAGGTTTGTGCGGTCAAATTTTTGTAATGGTTGAGTTGAGCAGTTGATTTGTTATTGATTCCTAATTATTGGGGAGTGAAAGTTGTATATTATTGCTTATCTTTTAGTAATGGGGAATGAATTTGGGAATGGTTGAATTGGGCAGTTGATTAGTTCATATTACCATTTAATGTTATTGAAGTTGATTTGTTGTTTCAATTCATGTTAAGATTTTTTGTTGATTCCTAGTTCTTGGAGGGTGAAAGTTATATTATTACTTGTTTCTTACTAATGGGGAAATAATATGGCAATGTAGGGATTTCGGCACAAGAACGCAGTGGAAATAAAATATTTCAAAGCAATTGTCGAAACCAAAAAACAGGATCCATGTGAAAAATAATTAACTCAGTTGTTTAGAGATTATACCGAATATGAAAAACGAGAATCTGAAATTGATGCGCTCGAATCCTTAACACAATTCCTCACGAAACTACATCTCTATGGTATCCACATGAACGCCGCAGGAACTGTCGAATGATTCTACAATAAGAGGGACTTGCGGTACTAGCCACCAAAGGAACCTTTATGAAACTGTATGTTTTCTCTCTAGTCTCTCTCTAAGAGCGGCTAGGGTTTTCAAGTTATGAATTAACCCTAAGTAGCTGCTATATATCCTATATATAGTAGTTAAAAGGAATTAATCAAAACCTAATTTCATAAAATCCGAATTTATATATATAACTTAATTAAGTCTTAATTAATATACTTATATACAAACTTTCCTTTTAATTTAAATTCGTGATTTAAATACTATTAATCATATTAATATATTTAAATCCTTAAAATTTAAATTTATTCCCTTTTAAATTACGTTCTATGTGTGACCCTATAGGTTATTATCACGTTGGCAATAATTTTAAAATCATATTATAAAATTATAAACAGTAAGCGCCATCTAGTAATGCATCACTTCTACCCAAGTAATAATAAGATCGATGATTCGATTAAACCTTTTAGTGACCAATGTTTCAATGTAATTTAATCCTTTTAACCTTAATATTATAGATAAAACTCGAGTCATGGAATGGGTCATACTCTTCATAATTTAATTTGAGTTTTTCTTGATCAATGAGTAGACTATATGAAACAAATCACTATTTTAGCATGACCATGCATTTCATAGTCCTACTCAATCAAGAGGCCTATGGATATCACCCCTAATAAATAGGAGGGTTAAATTACATCTAAATCACTCATATTCCTCACACGATTCATGATGTACCAAATAATCACATTTTTAGTCCACCCTATTAAAGGTGACATTTGATGATATCAAAGTACATAAATTCTCGTGTTGTAATATAGTGATTTCAGGTCAGAGGACCATTACGTCATTATCACTATGAGAATTGCTAATGACACTTCGCATAATGCTCATATAGAATTCTCATGGTGGGTCTGTCCAGTACACTATTCTCTAACATGTACCTATGCATTGACTTAATATCGCATATATTTATGACCAATGAGATTTGGTCATCAGAGAATCCACATACTAGTCTCAATACATCATTGTTGTCCCATCAACAATGATACTCGACTAGGGACTTTTAAGAATAATGATACTAATTATAATTATATAATCTCATGTTCAAGTCACATACTTTAAACTATATAATTTGTATCACTATTCTAAGGATTTTTATTATGTTAACATTTATATAACGTAGTAAATAAAACCATAATAAAATTATTCATTTATTCAATCAAATATAATATCAAAACGTTAAGCAATTATATCAAATAATTGGCCTTTAGGGCACAAACTCTAACAGTCTCCCACTTGCACTAGAGCCAATCAATCATGTATCTAATACCCATGGAACTAGTGTGACCGTTGTGCTTCTACTGCGACAAAGCCTAGGTCAGTGGATCTGCAACATTATCATCTGTTGGCACTCTTCCTATATGTACATCTCCTCTATCAATGATTTCACGGATGAGATGGTACCGCCTAAGTATATGCTTGGATCGTTGGTGAGATCTGGGTTCCTTAGCATGTGCAATGGCTCCATTGTTATCACAGTATAGCTTAATCGGATCAACAATGGTTGGAACAACACCTAGTTCAGTGATGAACTTTTTAATCCATACCGCCTCCTTGGCCGCACTAGAAGCAGCAATATACTCAGCCTCTGTTGTAGAATCAGCTATTGTCACTTGCTTCGAACTCTTCTAGCTAATAACACCACCATTAAGGCAAAATACAATACCTGACTGAGACTTATAATCATCATTATCAGTCTAGAAACTAGCAACTGTGTAACCCTTTATTGCTAGTTCGTCTTCACCTCCATATACCAAGAATGAATCCTTAGTCCTTTTTAGGTACTTGAGGATATTCTTGACTGCTGTCCAGTTACCTTCACCTGGACTCAACTGGTATCTACTCGTCATGCTCAAAGCATACGAGACATATGGACGAGTACATATCATTGCGTACATGATAGATCCAATTGCCAAAGCATAAGGGATCTTTCTCATACGTTCCTCATCATCTTGTGATTGAGGACATTGGGTCTTAGAGATCTTTACACCATGAGTCATGGGTAAGTGTCCTCTCTTTGCCTCTTGCATGCTCAACCATTTCAGCACTTTATCAATATATGTACTCTGACTTGGGCCGAGCATTTTCCTTGGTCTATCTCGATAGATCTTTGATACCTAAAATGTAGGCTACATCGCCTAAATCTTTCATGGAGAAACATTTTCCTAACCATGTTTTTACAGCCTGTAATGAAGGAATGTCATTCCCAATAATTAATATGTCGTTAACATATAATATCAGGAATACAATATGACTTCCACTAACCTTCTTATATACACAAGGCTCATCTTCATTTTTAATAAAACCAAACTCTTTGACTTCTTCATCAAATCGAAGATTCTAACTCCGAGAAGCTTGCTTCAATCCATAAGTGGAACGTTACAGCTTACATACCTTTCCAGCATCCTTTGGATTGACAAATCTCTCAGGTTGTGTCATGTACACATCCTCTAGGAGATTTCTGTTAAGGAAAGCAGTTTTGACATCCATCTGCCAGATTTCGTAATCGTAAAAAGCTGCAATAGCAAGTAAGATCCTGATGGATTTAACCATTGCCACTAGAGAGAAGGATTCATCATAGTCAACACCTTGAACTTGTTTGTAACCTTTTGCTACCAGTCGACCTTTGTAGATTTGTACAGTACCATCCATGTCGGTTTTCTTCTTGAAAACCCACTTGCACCCGATTGGTTTTACCCCTTCGGGTGGATCAACCAAAGTCCATACTTGGTTAGTATACATGGAGTCCATTTTAGATCTCATGGCTTCAAGCCATCTCTCAGAATCTGGTCCATTCATAGCTTCTTGGTAGGAAGCAGGCTCATCCTGATTTATGAGCATCACATCGCCATTTTGAGTCACAAGATATGCATAATATCTCTCGGTCTCGTGACGTGTCCTACCAGATCTACGAATTCCTTGTGTAATTTGAGCAGGTTCACTTTCCACAACATCTTGTGGTTCCTACTCACGTTCCAACTCAGGTTTAATGATATTCTGTGGTTCTCGAATTTCTTCGAGTTCTACTTTCCTCCCACTGTTTCCTTTAAAGACAAATTCTCTTTCTAGAAAAATACCAGTTCGAGCAACAAACACTTTGTTCTCAAAAGGTTTGTAGAAATAATACCCTTTTGTTTCTTTTGGGTATCCCACAAAATTATATTTGTCAGATTTGGGTCCGAGCTTGTCAGAATCCAGACGTTTTATAAACGCCTCACAACCCCAAATTTTCATGAACGACATACTAGGACGTTTCCCAGTCCACATCTCATATGATGTCTTCTGAACCGTCTTTGTAGGAACACGGTTAAGTGTGAATGCAACTGTCTCTAGGGCATGACCCCAGAAGGTTATTGGAAGATCTGCATGACTTATCATTGATCGTACCATGTCCAGCAAGGTTCGATTCCTCCTCTCAGACACACCATTCCATTGTGGTGTTCCAGGTGGAGTGAGCTGTGATATAATACCACACTCCTTTAGAAGGTCATCAAAGTCTTGGCTTAAGTATTCACCTCCTCAATCAGATCGAATGGCTTTTATGCTTTTGCCAAATTGGTTTTGAACTTCATTCTTGAATTCTTTGAACTTTTCAAAGGATTTGGATTTGTGTCTCATAAGATACACATATCCATATCTACTAAAGTCGTCAGTAAATGTAATGAAGTAATAAAACCTACCTCTTGCTAACGAACTCATGGGTCCACATACATCACTATGTATAAGTCCCAATATATCGCTAGCCCGTTCACTGTGTCCAGTGAAAGAGGCTTTAGTCATCTTGCCTAATAAACAAGATTCACATTTTTCATATGATTCAAAATCAAATGAATCATTTGATTTAAATCGTTTTGTATTTATGTTATAGATAGGCATTTCCAAATCAAGAATATAAAGACCATTAAACAATTGTGCAACACCAGAATATATATCATTTAAGAAAAACGAACAACGGTTATTCTTTATTATAAATGAAAAACATTTCTTGTCCAAACAAGAAACATAAATAATGTTTTTGCTTATAGCAGGCACAAAATAACAATCTTCTAATTCTAAAACTAGCCCAGAGGGCAAAGATAAATGATAAGTTCCTACGGCCAGTGCAACAACTCTTGCTCCATTCCCAACACGTAGGTCAACCTCTCCTTTTGCCAAAGTCCTACTCCTTCAGAGTTCTTGCACATTAACAGAAATGTGAGAACCACATCCAGTATCTAATACCCATGATGTAGAAGTAGACAAGTTGACTTCTATAACATATATACCTGAATCAGAAGTCCCACTTCCTTTCCTTTTCTTCACTTCTTCCAAATAAGAAAGACAATTCCTCTTCCAGTGTCCAAGTTTTCCATAAAAGGGACAATCACCTTCTTTAGTCACCCCACCTTTAGGTTTTAAAGCCTGTTTAGTTTTGGATTTAGGTTTGACACCAGAATTAGATCCTATCTTCTTCTTGCCTTTCCATTTTGCCTTAGCATTCCCCTTTTGCACCATCATTATGGGAGCGGGTCCTGCCTTTTTCATGTTGTTCTCAGCAGTTCTTAACATGCTCAACAACTCAGTAAGAGGTTTTGCAATTTCATTCATAAGATAATTCATGACAAATTGAGAATAGCTGCTGTTCAGGGATTGTAAAACAAGATCTGTTTGGGCCTCCGGAGTGATTGGAAAACCCAACCTATCAAGGTACTCAATATACCCAATCATTTTCAGCACTTGTGGACCAACTAGATCACGTTCACCCATTTTGCAGTGATACAATGCCTTGCTTGTATCATACCTCTCCTAGCGAGCATGCCCTTCGAACAATTTCTTGACATGCTCGATTATCTCATAAGCATCCATCAACTCATGTTGCTTCTGAAGCTCAGCGTTCATAGTTGCTAGCATGATACAACTCACGTCCAGAGCATCATCTTGATGCTTCTTGTAAGCATTATGCTCCGCACGTGGTGCAGTATCAGCTGGTGCTGCAGGAATGGGCTTTTTCAATGACATATAGCTTGCGCTCTTGTTTGAGGACAATCCTCAAGTTCCTATGCCAGTCACAGAAATTAATTCCACTTATCTTGTACTTCTCAAGGACTGAACGTAGTGAAAGACTACTTGTATTGTTGTTGTTTGCCATTGATATCTATAATTTATAAGTACAAAAAAATAATAAGTCAAGTTGCAGAGTTGATATTATGTAATTGATAATAGTACATTCAAAATATACCTCCCACTATTTTATTCAAATTAATAGCCCTCACCATTAATTCAGAAAGCATTTTTCAATTAAATCTTTCTAGTGAGCCAAGATCCATATTTCATTATGCCCTAAGTTAGCTTTAGCTAATCTCTTAAAACACAATTATTTAGGTAGACAACCCTTTTGTCAATTATATCATATATAACTCCTGGATAGTTTGGTAAACAACAATTGTTTCTAGTCCATCTAATGGTACCTACCAAACTCTATGCCTCTAAGTCCACAATCCTATTGAGATAACTTAGTTAAGTCGGACCCAATGATTTTAACAGTTTGGATATCACAATTATCCTATCGCATCTTACCTAGATAAATAGGGTACTTTGCTTTGGCAAACCTAAATCTATTGATCAAGGTCTTGATGAGTGTTATTTATTGGAAAACATCTGATTTAGACTTAATAATTTAATGAGGGATTTTATTAATAAATTTAGATCTCACCAATTTTAATCTTATTAAGCATGCACATTATTTATCATATCATATCGCATACAAGCATAAATAAAGTGTAAAATTAAATGTGTCACAGTTATGGCCCAATCCACTGTCAATCTTTTCAATCTAATGAAAGATTGAAGGTCAATCTAAGGTGGTAAAAGATCTTAAAATAAATATCTTCCTTGGATCTTCCTTAAGCATGTGCCTCCTCTCTATCATATCTTTCCATCGTGTTCTCCATCTTAACATCGAATACAGATTATTACATGACTTAAAGAAACCTCAAGTTACATTCGAGGGGATTTAGATGAGAAGAGAATATTACATTAGAATTTATAGAAAGGCACGACATGCAAGCCGTATTTCAAAACAAAAACCACTAACCTATGGGTCAAAAGGCCATAACTGTGCACTATGCATATCACAATAAGCATATAACAATTTATAGAAAATTTAAAAATATATATAACAAATTGGGGACACGACCATCGTGCGCTACGCCGGGGGGTCCAAGGGGGGTCTACCCCCCGGCGGTGGTCCGGCTGATTCTCTAAAACAGTTTCAGAATCACGTATTTTAATCCACCTAGTATACTCATAATAACAATACACCCAGTTCATATCATTTATGTCCAGTTTCAATTAATCATATTAAATCAAATTTTCATGCCTCTAATCCAATTAGAACAGAATTTGTATATTGTTATTACGCCATACAGTTAAAAGAACTTCGTATACATGCATATCTACTACTGATATTCATAATACCAGATTATGTCGATTACAGAATATCATATACTCAATTAATAGAACATTATATACATGCATATCAATTACTGATATTCATAATACCAAAATATATCGATTACAGAATATCATATACTCAATTTCAGTTCGGTAAAATTGTATCATCATATATCATATATATCGAAAACAATATAATCAATTTCAAATCGGTAAAATTGTAACATCATATATCAAATATATCGAAAGCAATAAAACATGCAATCTGAATTAATCGTTTCGCAAGTAGCTCTGATACCACTGTAGGGATTTCGGTACAAGAACGCAGTGGAAATAAAATAATTCAAAGAAATTTCTGAAACCCAAAAACAGGATCCATGTGAAAAACAATTAACTCAGTTGTTTAGAGATTATACCGAATATGAAAAACGAGAATCTGAAATTGATGCGCTCGAATCCTTAACGCAATTCCTCACGAAACTATGTCTCTATAGTATCCACACGAATGCCGCACAAACCGTCGAACGATTCTGCAATAAGAGGGACTTGTGGTACTAGCCACCAAAGGAACCTTTATGAAACTGTATGTTTTCTTTCTAGTCTCTCTCTAAGAGCGGCTAGGGTTTTCAAGTTATGAATTAACCCTAAGTAGCTGTTATATATCATATATATAGTAGTTAAAAGGAATTTATCAAAACCTAATTTTATAAAATCTGAATTTATATATATAACTTAATTAAGTCTTACTTAATTAATATACATATATACAAACTTTCCTTTTAATTTAAATTTGTGATTTAAATACTATTAATCATATTAATATATTTAAATCCTTAACATTTAAATAATTTAAATTTATTCCCTTTTAAATTACGTTCTATGTGTGTGACCCTATAGGTTATTATCACGTTGGCAATAATTTTAAAATTATATTATCAAATTATAAACAGTGAGCGACATCTAGTAATGCATCAGTGCTACCCAAGTAATAATAAGATCGATGATTCGATTCAACCTTTTAGTGACCAATGTTTCAATGTAATTTAATCCTTTTAACCTTAATATCCTAGATTAAACTCGAGTCATGGAATGGGTCATACTCTTCATAATTTAATTTGAGTTTTACTTGATCAATGAGTAGACTATATGAAACAAATCACTATTTTAGCATGGCCATGCATTTCATAGTCCTACTCAATCAAGAGGCCTATGGATATCACCCCTAATAAATAGGAGGGTTAAATTCCATCTAAATCACTCATATTCCTCACACGATTCATGATATACCCAATAATCACCTTTATAGTCCATCCTATTAAAGGTGACATTTAATGATATCAAAGTACATAAATTTTCGTGTAGTAATATAGTGATTTCAGGTCAGAGGACCATTACATCATTGTCACTATGAGAATTGCTAATGACACTTCGCATAATGCTCCACATAGAATTCTCATGGTGGGTCTGTCCAGTACACCATTCTCTAACATGTACCTATGAATTGACTTAATATCTCATATATTTATGACCAATGAGATTTGGTCATCAGTCAATCCACATACTAGTCTCAATGCATCATTGTTGTCCTATCAACAATGATACTCGACTAGGGACATTTAAGAATAATGATACTAATTATAATTATATAATCTCATGTTCAAGTCACATACTTGAAACTATATAATTTGTATCACTATTTTAAGGATTTTTATTATGTTAACATTTATATAACGCAGTAAATAAAACCATAATAAATCATTCATTTATTCAATCAAATATAATATCAAAACGTTAAGCAATTATATCAAATAATTAGCCTCTAGGGCATAAACTCTAACAGTGAATGGTTGAATTGGACAATTGATTTGTTATTTCAATTCAAGTTAATATTTGAGATTTTGGGAAAGAGTTTGCTTTGTATTAGCACTTGTGCAATCACAGTAAATGTTCTACTTGCAACAAAAGTGAAATTTATGTTGATGTTTGTGTTTATTTCTGCATTATAAATACATCAACAATTGATTATTGAATTGTAATACTAGTATAATTGAAATATAAATTCATCTAAAAAATTTAAATTAAAACGTTAGAAATACAACATTAGTTTGGTAAGGACTCCTTATATTTCATTTAACTCCCACTCAAATGAGTGTGATAGGCATGATTTTCGAC
The DNA here is from genome assembly GCA_020205505.1 of Panax japonicus. Lineage (NCBI taxonomy): Eukaryota > Viridiplantae > Streptophyta > Magnoliopsida > Apiales > Araliaceae > Panax > Panax japonicus. The sequence continues at coordinate 27,963,484 of CM035114.1, forward strand.
AAACTTTTTAACCAAATTAAGTAACATAATAAAATTTTATAATATAATATAATAAAATTAAAAAACAATATTTAAAAAATAAAATAAAATAGAATGAGAATAAAAAAATATTTATTGTAATTAGTTAATCAAAAAATTAAACTAAGTTCTACTTACTTAGTTTTTAACTAATAAATAAAAAAACTAAAATAAAATAACATGATATAATAAAACTATTAAACTAAGTAACATTTACTTAGTTTCTCATACTAAATTTAATAACATTTAATAGTTGACATATAATATATATTAAATATGATTAAGTATATAATTAAATTAAAAATATCATTCAATTATAATAAAATATAATATTTAACTTACATAATATAAAATATATTATTAAAATACAATATAATTAAATACAATATAGTAAAATATTATATTAAAATAAATAATAATTAATTAAAATATAATATCATATAAAAATAATAAATTATAATATTAAAATATAATATCATATCATATTAAATATATTAAAATAAAATATTAAAATATAATATAATAAACTAAGTAGCATTGGAACCTAGAAATGTGAGGATTGGATTTTCCATCGATGGTTTCAACCCGTTTGGCCACTCAGTTGTTCCGTACTCACGTTGGCCTGTAATTGTTACTCCGTACAACTTGCCTCCTTGAATGTGTATGAAACAGTCATACTTGTTTCTTTCACTCATGGTTCCTGGTCCTAAGAGTCCTGGAAAGAACTTAGATGTTTACTTGAGATCTCTTATAGATGAGTTAAAGGTATTGTGGGAGGATGGAGTATAGACTTAGGATGTTGCAACGAAAATAAATTTCAACCTTAGGGTAGTGGTTATTTGGACTACAAGTGACTTCCCAGCTTATGGTATGTTAGCTGAATGGAGTACACACAGGAAGTTGGCTTTTCCGTATTGTATGGAGCATACAAAGTCCTTCAATCTATCAAAAGGTCGAAAGCCTTGCTGGTTTGACTGTCATCATCGGTTCTTGCCGGTAGATCACCCGTTTCGAAGAAATAGAGAACACTTCAGGAAAAGGAAAGTAGACAATGATATACCTGCATCGCGATTGTTGGGAACGGAGATGCGAGACCGTGTAATGAGATTGTCGGTCATCCCATTTGGTAAGATTGATGCCACAAACATAATCAATGGGTTTGGCAAATCTCATAACTGGGGTCAGAGAAGCATCTTTTGGGAACTACTTTATTGGTCTACAAATTTGATTCGTCATAATCTAGATGTGATGCATATTAAGAAAAATGTCTTCGACAACGTGTTTAACACCGTGATGAATGTTACAGAGAAGAAAAAATATAATGATAAGGTACGGTTGGACATGAAAGATATTTATAAGCGTCCTGGATTAGAACTTTATGAATCTTATAATGGTAAGATTGTCAAATCGCATGCAAGGTACACATTGTCCAAAAAGCAAGTTAAAGATGTGTGCACATGGGTTAAGTCTCTAAAAATACCAGATGGATATGCGTCAAACATTGCAAGGTATGTTACGGGTTGGAAATTTCAAAGGATGAAGAGTCATAACTGTCATGTGTTCATGGAGAGCCTCATGCCTATATCATTTCGGGATCTTCTTGATAAACCAATATGGGATTCTTTGAAGAATCTTATTCGTTTCTTTAAAGACTTATGTTTAAAAACATTAAATGAGAAGGATATGTCTGTACTTGAGAAGAACATCGTAGAGATCACGTTTAAACTTGAAAAAATATTCCCACCTGGTTTTTTTTGACTCTGTGGAGCATTTACAAATCCATCTTCCCTATGAAGCTCATGTTGGGGGTCCAGTTCAATATAGATGGATGTACCCTTTTTAGAGGGTGATAGGAAACCTCAAGAGGAAGGTGAAGAATAGAGCTTATGTCGAGGGGTCGATATGTGAGGCATACAATTTCGATGAGATATCTACGTTTGTCTCAAACTATTTTTCAGACGAATTAATGACAAAGGCCAATCGAGTCTCGAGACATGATGATGGGGGAAATGTTGAACTAAATGGTCAAATTTTTGCATTTGGTCTATCAGGTCGCGATTATGGAAAAGGGAAGCACATATTCCTCTCTGAGCAAGAATTACATGTTGCACATACTTACATTCTTCTCAATTATGAGGAGATTGATGAATTTGTGAGGTACACATTTAAAATTCATATTTATCCCTTAACTTTATATGACATGTAATGTAAATTTTGATATGTTAATGTTTATAAAATTGTATAGATTGTACGATGACGAGTTAAAAGTGAAGCATTCCGGCATAATAGATAAAGATATTCAAATCAATCATGATAAAAGAATTGCACTTTGGCTAAAGGGTAAAGTAAGTTAAGTTACTTAAGCATGAAATATATATATATTCTCCATATTAACTATGACTTCATTTAATAGGATGGAGTTTTTGTAGGCTTTGACTGAGGGATCAACAATTTCGGCTAATGTACAAGTCCTAGCTATGGGACCAGACAGGGACCAAGTCAACCGCAATGGTTACAAAATAAATGGTTGTGAATTTCATACAAAGGCATATGGGCGCGCTAAAAGAATAACGAACTCTTGAGTGTGTGTCCTAGGAGATTGTTACAATGAGCTTGGTCATGCCTTTTATGGGGAGTTGGAGGAAATCGTAGAGTTGTCGTACAAGGGCACGTACGGGGGTCATATTAACTTATTCAAGTGTCGTTGATTTGATTCAGAAAAAAGGATACGTGTTGACAAACATGGAATCGTCGATATTGACCTCCATAGGTCTGCGTACTCCAACGATCGTTTGTTTTACCAACTCAAACAGTACAAGTATACTACACTCCTAGTCCTGTTAGGAAAAGGGATAGACTGCCTGCAGATTGGTAAGTTATAAATCATACTCCCGTACGCAGTCATGTGGAAGTAGTTGACGGGGAGATTTACCAAGAGCAGAAGCTTCATAGAAAAACTATAATAAATACGGAGGACGACAATGAAGTAATCCAGTTAGATGGTGGAAATGAACCACATAAATTAGATTCTGAGTCAATACTTGTGTCAGATGACATTGATACTGAGGAGGAAGAGTTATTGATTGACACTGACACTGAATCTGAAGTAAATGATGTAAGACCCCAACTTTTATGAATAAAGATTAATATTTCTCTAAATGTTATTTTGAAAAATAAGGTGTGGATTTGATATAATGTTATAGTTGTGGGTAATATTTATAAATTTTACAAAGTAAGCAAGTTGTCGTAAAATATTCGTTTGGTCGGGAAATATTCATTTTATCAGGGAATATTCGTACGACGACACAATCATTGGTGGACCCCACAAAATCAAATAAATCATTCTTCTAATTACAAATAATAATCTAACACGAAGAATATTGAAAAACACCCTTCACGTAGTTTATAGTTGCAATTATCTTGAAAAACTCCTTGAAATACTCCTCCACACTTTCTATCAAAAGCTGAACGTAGATCAACATAATATGTCTCCCCCCCCTCTTGAAGTTGTTATTATTTTAGTATATCATGTCCAACACATAAATCCCAGCTGAATTCTCTATCAAATAGAGTTATACTTCCATGCAAATAGCTAAAATTCGTGCCCAAGAGGTATTGCAAACAAAATAGGACACTCAACTTTTCCACCCCTCTGCCCCGGCGGGGGTGTAAGTACTATGTAAGCCCGCCCTGGCGGGCTAGTCTCTAGACTTGCTCGTATGAAGACCCCCCACCCCGGCGGGGGTGTATAGTTCAATAACGCCAACCCTAGTGGGCCATGTCACTATTAACTGCAGTGTAAGACCCCCTGCCCCGGCGGGGGTTTATAAGCTTTTCATGCCCGCCCCGACGGGCCTATCCTCTGTTAACTGACTATGCTGCTTTGCTAACTTGCTTCCAATTATGCTCAATTTGAGTCCCAATCACACCGAATATCACCAATTGTACATTGAATGCCACAACCACCATCCTACACATGAAATAACATAAAATAAGTAAAAATAAACATGATCACAAGAATTTAGCAACAAATAAGCATGAATTGGATATTAAATCGCGTATATAAAATATACTCATCAAAATCCCCCAAACTTAAACCGTGCTAGTCCTCGAGCACAAATCAACTACATGCAATGCAATGATATAAATATGAATTTACTTATATACTATCAAATCCAACAATATCGCAGCATCAAAATTATCTTAACGGCCTCAGCAAAAATAAGCAACTATACAATATCAGCAATCAAAAACTAATCAACAATTATGCTTTAATCCTCGAATCTCAAGCCATCATCACTGGTACAGTGTGTGTGTGTAACATCCATGATAACCGATACTGACCCAAATTTCAGTACATAACCAATCTCTTAGAAGGAATCATGCAGTACAAACTTAAAAATTACAAAAATAGATAGTTCTAACTAAATTCAAGCAATCACAAATCGCAAGGGTTCACGCGGGGTACTAATGCTTTATTCATACAAATGTTTTATAAGGGGGCTTTTTGTTCTTATTTCCCGTTTTATTCATCATATTATTTTTTTTACACATAGCTATGCAGTGTCTTATTCCCTTAGGCTTTTCAATGCTACCTTAACGAGCTTTCGACCAATGACTCCCAGACCATTAAGACCTTAGGGCGCTAGGTGTATAGACAATCCCCTCGGGCTTACTTACTCAAGTAACAAAGGCCACAAAACTAGACAAGCATGCCACGATGTTTATTTATATTATTATTATTTTTTATTTTTTTAGATAAAATAAAACTTATATACCCCACATAACATCCCCCAAACTTAGGTTCTTGCCTAACTTTAGTCTTCACTGTCCATCCTTGTCATTTTATCATTCACTCTAGCATTATCCTTTAGAGACCATTTAGGTACCAGTTTGAACTTAACCAATCAACACAGATGTTTGTTACTCGTGCTAACCTTTTATACTAGTTTCAAACAAACTCAAGATTCGATTTATAAATGGTCATTGTGTCACAGTTCTAATACTCAATACTGTATTTGCTACTTATTTGACAATCACATCATTGACCCACAAATGATATAAACTACAACATTGATGGAATTACTCAAACACAATATTTACTAACTATTATTTTTTTATATATAGATTTTCTACTATGCACTGACAAACATTAACCTAAGCTACTGTGAATGCACCTAAGCTATCATACAATACTAAAATTAAGATGCAATACAGAAATTTAAATGACAATGACAAAAATTAAAAATGCAACCTTAATAAGCTAAATGCAAGCAAACAAGTATTTAACTCCCCCAAACTTAAGTTAGAAAATGTCCTCATTGGATGAATAAACAAAATAAGGACATGCGGACTTCCCTTTATCGCTTAAGTCTGAGGAGGTGGTTGTTGTTCTTCTTCATCGAAATCACTCGGTGGGAACCTTGGCATTGGTCCGGGCTGTTGATATGGAAATTGTGCCGCCGGGTTGAAACTTTGAAGAGTCGTGTTCAACGAGGCAAAAGATGTGTGCATAGCGTCGAACATGTGCTCTTACCTTATTGCCAATCGTTGCATTTCCAGACGAGTTGCCTTGATATGCTCATTCAGTTGATTTTGAAAATCAAGGAATTGAGATCTAGATATAGCCTCGGTCCACGGTACATACTCATCCCCTTGATCGTCCATTTCTTTATCTTCATCCCTTGATGTCTCTGTAGCATCCACATTGTCTTCTGACGACGATTGAAAAATGAAACCCAGTCCACGCGGGTGTGATTCGCCTCCTTCCCATACAGAATATCGCACTATCATTCTTGAATCAAGCAGCGTGAGTGGCATTTGAGTGGGTTCTTCATCAGACCATCTAACTCTTGCTTGACGGCACAACCCACATATAAGTGATTGGTGTGGCAAGCCTCCAAAAAAATTCCTACGTAGGCACCGATGGATGGAGAAACAAATGATAGCCCGACATTAATTATAATATCTTGCACAATGGCATAAAACAGCAACGCCTTCTCTTTGGTGACGTCCGAGGTATGTTGGGACGGAAGAAATTTTGCGCAGAGGAAGGCATACCAAATTTTGCCATACCAGCTAAGGTCCTTGCTATGGAACATGGTGCCTCCCTTTCGACCATTCATCCATGACGTTCCCAGCTTTGTCATCTCTGTGATAATGGCATCAAAATTTGGGTCAGAAGTACGGAGATGCTCATACTGGCAGGGGCGAGGCACCATTAGTTGGTAGTAAGTGTTTATGGCGACGACACTGAATGGAACCAACTGTCCTCGTACAAATGTTTGGAATGGTTCTTTGTCCACAATATTTGCGTAAAAATCCTTGACAATGTTAAAAACTGCTGGTTCAGGCTCCTCGGTGAATTTGGTCCATCCCTTTTGGTAAATTTGAGGTATAAGCTCCCCGTCGTTAGGATCCGGTGCCAACCCCCGCTCCGGTGTAAGGACTTTGGTGAGCATGTAGTCATACCGGTCGGCGGCGGCGACACTTAAAAATTTTTGGTGATCGAAGGTGCGGGTTGGTTGGGATGGATGTGAACTCTCCCCCCCTTTGGCATTTGGACAATGCTTGTGAAGCCATATCTCTCCCTATTACTAAATTTGCCCTAACTTTCTAGGCTCGGAGTTAGAAAATAATAGAAATAACTTTTTATAAAAATAACGGGAAACCTTTTATCGTTAATTATTGAAATACCCGGTGATAAAAGTGCAATAATACTCGTGGTTGCATAGTAGCACACGGTATTGTACAGTATCTTTGATTATTGATGCTTACGTGAGAAGTCACTCAGTTTTGTTCAACTATTGCAACAATAGTTCATGCATGGTATCTCATATTATTGATTCAATTATTATCACAGTATCATCTGGATAATATTTTATATTATTAAATCAATAATTGAGACGACACATTTATTCATATTATTATTTATATTATTGACAATGTCTAGAAATTTCTGTCAAGGAAAGGGGTTTGGTCATCTAATTGCGCCAATAAGGAGAAGTCCTTATCGGAAAGCCCACTCTTTCCTAGGAATGATCTGATTGCTAATATTGTGAGTTATAATTTTAATGATGAATAAATATCGTGTTGATTAAAGATAAGAATAATAATTGATGAGTGGAAGATATTGTTTAATTATTTTCTTAAAATGGTGTTTGTTCATTTAGTTTATTTTTAGAATGTATAATTCTTTTGTATGGCTCTCAATTACCTTCAATTGAGGTAATCCGTTTTTTGTTGTTGCAGGAATGGTCCTCATTGGCCAAACCTTTCAATAATACTATTACATATGAATGAGGGCTCATTGGCCAAACCTTGCAATAATGCTATTACCTATGAATGAGGGCATTTCCTCATTGGCCAACACCCTCAAAATACTGATAAACCTGTGAACTTTGTCCAAATTGTTTTATCGTGTGTCCATGATTATTTTCTTAAATAGTTCCATGCCATTCTCCTATAAATAGGATGCTTAGTTAAGAAATGAAAATAACACCAGAATCAGAGAAATTCTTCTTTTATAATTTTGAGTGTATTTCTTTTGAGTTTACGGAAGCTTTGAGCGTATAAAATAATACAAGTTTACTTCAAGAAAATCCCCGCTATACCAGTCTGAAATACTCTCCTTTTAAGGTAAGGGATATTATTTTTGTTCAATATTCGTAAGAAATAATATTTTCATTCATACTCTGTAGTATGTAAGTAATATTATTTCAGTTCATATTCCTAATTCTACACTTACGTTCATAAGTATTGCTTCTATACTCCTTGAAATTAGTATAATATCCTTAAAATTTGCGCTTCATCAAGTATCTTTTCACAGAAATGTTTTTCAGAACATTCTTGTTAAATTTTAATCTTTTTATGTCGGGGTACTATTCACGGAGTACTATTCATGGGATACTATTCACATGGGGTACTATTCATGACAAAAATTGATTTCTTTTCTGTCCAAATTAATTTTAATACATGAATATTATTCTTGAATTTTACTCCATAAAGCAGTTATCATGTTGACAATTTGGACATTATTAAATTCTGGATAAATTAAATTATAAATCTTTAAAATTTACCCTTGCTCTCACTTAATTGAATTCTTATATCATTGTCATCATCCTCATGCTTATATTGTGATGAAAGTCATCTTTGGCCCATAGTGCATAGATGGACTGTTGATTGGTATGATTATGACTATGAATTATGTATCGGTATAATCATGACCTATAATGTTACAAATGATGTGGTAAAAGTCCTCATTGGCCTGTAGTGCATTGATGGACAGTTGTTAACATGATCATGACCATTGATGATAATAACGAATATCCTTTGCAACAATACGGTTACTCCATTCCCACAAAATTTGGTGCTCACTATCCAAAACTATTACATCTAACTACCCATGATAAAGGATAAAGACATAATTTAAATAACTTGAACAATAATCTTTCTCATTAAAGGGTTACATCAACTTTAGACAATTCCAGGTAATCTAACCTTAAATTATTACATAAGATTACGGAATACATCACAAAATAAATTAAGTCTTATAACATATTTCATCCAAATAAATTCACATAAATCTTCAACACTTGGACATCTAGCCCTTTCCTTTGCTGGAAGATGGCTCATCGACCTTTTTGACTTTAGCTGCAGTGTTAATTGCAAGAGTGAGCAAATAATTTCTCACTGATATACAGAGTAATAATAATAATAACAACATGAGAATGAACAACGAATGCTGAATAATAGTGAACTTGTTCTACGAATCAAAAATAGAAAACAAGTTCGAATTTAATATCTGAGGGTCTTAAGATCACGAACTATGTCCCCCAGTATTTAGGTATTATTACCCTAGCCTTAACAATATTTAGACTATACAGAACCTTCTTTACGTACTTAGGGGGATCAGCCCTTTGTACCATGTATTGTACACAAATATCTAAATGTTACACAAACATAATCCCCTATGTTAGGGTTGTTCATCTCAATTTGACTTTAAGATTTCTAAACTAAAGAAAGTTTAGTTTGGAACTACCTTATCAGTGGTTCTAGAATTTTAGAACACTATTCAATTATAGACCAATTCAATTAATAATAGTTTGCTTGCTACGTGAAGGTTCAATACAATAATATAGAATTGAACAATGTTATTTAAGTCTAAGATCGAATAACAACAATATACAATTAAGTAAACATGATATACATGCAAAGTATTACATTCAAAAGAGTTAGAACAATCTCATTTGAATCAATGTATTAAAATAGTATATGCTTTGAATAGCAATAACAAGAAATAGGCAAGTGAAACTCGCTCGATGTAACGAATTAGGTTACAAGAGCTTATACAAACATACACAAGATAGAATCAATAGGCTTGCTCAACTATAATATAGGATTTGCATAATGATAACTTAGGACTAGAAAGCTTGCTTAACAATAACAAAATAACAAAATTATGGAACTTGCATTTATTATAAAGAGAATGAAGTTAGGGAACTTATCTCGTGTGTAAGCTACACAAGTATAATATTGTTCGCCAATTACCTTACACATACCATTGAAAATGTAATACCAATTAGTTGTATCAACATTAGCTTTATAGGTTTAACCCACCATTTAAGCCATAACCTTATCTTAATGTCTAATCATGTTGGTTCATCATTCATACGAACCTGAAATCTCACTATGGCCTACTATAAGTTTTATCATTCACGTCTAACTCTTGTAAACGTCGACTTTTACTCATTACATAACTTGTTTAAATGATCACTTAAAATCTTCACATTTTGTATTACATTCCATCACAATCTGTTATTGTATGCCATGTTATGATTTAAAATCTTTATCATGCATATTACACTAGATTAGGTCTTTATATTATAGTCTATAAATAATTAGAACTCGCTGCCTAGGCTCAAGGCACGGCGCAGCTGCGCTGCCCCAAGCCTTGGCACCGGCGTAGCTGCGCCATACACAGACAAAAACTACAGTTTACAGCTCTATTTCACAGCACACCCAATTTCTCCCAATTTCCATAAAAATTCACAAAGCTTAACAACTGAAACTTCATAATAACATTAATAAACATGCAATTCATCATTGTAACAAAATAAACACTATATATACTTCACTTTTAAGGAACAAAACCACACTTTTTTGTAATTTCTTCATTTTAGCACTTTTAGCAAATTTGATTGCCATAACTTCGTTTCTTAACGAATTGACACGATTAAAATTAGGTTGTTTTCGTTTCATAATGTACTAACACAATCTAACATCTATTTACATATTATATCAAGTATTGGACATCAAATGTTGGACTTACACAATCCATTTACATGAATATACATTGTTATTCTAATTCTCTTCTTCAAACCCAATTTTCACGCATTAGATTACCAACAATAACACTCATATATGATGATTAACATATTATAACACCATACATGTATATATCAATCCAACGTGACTAACAATTCATATAATAGAAATTTCAACACTAAAAGTTAAAATTAGAGTAGGTTATACCTTAATCCTTTATTACTGAAGCAATTGATATAGAGTGGCTTCAATTCTTTCCCCTTCCACAACAAAAACCCTCAATCTCTTAACAAATTTTCTTTGTGTTCTCCCTTTCTCACCAACTCTCTGTGTTTTTTTTTTCTCTCTGTTTTCTAACCTTAGGGAAAATATACGCAGAATATAACTGGCCTCCCTCTCCCACGTACGTCTGGTAAGAACCAAAAAGTTTACGTCAGTTAAATTAAGCCAAAGGCCACAAGGCCTTGTTTGGCTAAACACAACTCCCCCCTTCTAGATTATTTTTATAATATTTATATTATATAGTTTTTACTTGTAACATTTAACTAATTCACATACCTTATAATTGTAATTATAATAATTATAATTTCCATTATAATTATACCTTATATTTAATAAATCGTTATATATCTAATTTAATTATTGAATTAGACTAGAACATCATTTTATTTAATTTAATTATTTCCTTAAATATTAAACAATTCATTTAATTTAATTATTGCATTAAATTAAATCGTTAAATAATAAAATTACCATTAATCAATTTAATTAACATTACTCAATTTAGTTAATAAATTCTTGCACCACAATTTCCTTAATTATTTATTTTTCTCAATAAATAAATTATTTAAAATATTTATTTAATTCAATAAATATTCAAATTATAAAATTTCTCGATCGTTACATCCTTCCTTCCTTAAAAGGATTCTGTCCCCAGAATCACGACTCGATAAATTTATTTGTTACATTCTTCCCTCCTTAACAGGATTCTGTCCCCATAATTGCTATACAAGATTAAGCAAAAAAACTTATGATAAATTTTCATCATAACATCTTCAAGTTCCCACGTAGCTTCTCCAGAATTGTGGTCTCTCCAGATTACATTATCAGAAGATATCACTTTATTCCTTAGTACTTGTTCTTTCTTATCGATATTTTGAACAGTGACTTCTTCATAGGACAAATCTTTCTCAAACTATAACGGCTCATATTCGATAGCATGCTTAAAATAAGACTTATATGGCCTTAATACCAAGACATGGAAAATGTTATGAATGTGTTCTAATTTTGGAGGTAAAGCTACCTCGTACGCCACTTCACCAACTCGTCGAAGCACTTCAAAAGGTCTTATAAACCTAGGGCTTAATTTCCCCTTTTTGCCAAACCGAATTTTCCCCTTCTAGGGAGACACTTTCAAGAAAATAAAACTACCGACATCGAATTCCTGATTTTGTTGGTGTTGATCGGGATATTTCTTTTGTCTATCATGTGCAGCTATCAATCTTGTCTGAATCACCTTAATGATCTCGACAGTTTGTTGTACCAACTCTAGACCCAATAGCTGAGGTTCACCTACCTCATCCTAGCATAACGGAGTTCTGCGTTTCCTGTCGTATAACGTTTCGTAAGGCGACATGCCAATACTCGCGTGATAACAATTATTATAGGCAAATTCAACCAATGGCAGATGATCATCCCAATTTCCTTTCAAATCCATAATACATGCTTTGAGCATATCCTCTAGTGTCTGGATGGTTCTCTCACTTTGAGGATGGTACGATGTGCTCATTTTCAATTGTGTTCCCAAGCACTCTTGTATCCATTTCCAAAAATTTAATGTGAAATGTGGATCTCTATCTGATATACTGGACACAGGTACACCGTGTCTTGAAACAATTTCCTTCACGTACAGTTTTTCCAACCGATCTAGGTTAAATCTAATCTTGATTAGAAAAAAGTGTGCCGACTTCGTCAATCGATCGACAATCATCTAAATGGCATCGTAACTTTGCTGAGTCGTTGGAAGAACTACCACAAAATCCATTGTGATATGATCCCATTTCCATTTTGGTATCTCCAACGGGTACAATAATTTGCTTCTCCTTTGATGTTCAGCTTTAACTTTCAGACACATTAAGCATTTCACCACACACTCAGCACATCCTTTTTCATATTCGGCCACCAAAAATGATGTCTAAGATCCTAGTACATTTTCGTACTCCCAGGGTGAATCGAATATCTTGAGTTGTGAGCTTCACTGAGAATTTCTTCCTTAACTTCCGGTACTAGTGGAACCCAAATTCTCCCTTCGAATCGAAGTAACCCTTCTGAATCGATTTTAAATTTGTTTTCCTCACCTTCATATACTGTCTGCCTTATCTTTTCACAGTTCTCATTTTGAAGTTGTGCATTCTTCACCTTATCTAACAAAGTTAAATTGTTTCCCATCTAGAACAATTTTTCGTCTGATTCTATCGGATATTTAATTTCCAACTCTATCCTAGCCATTTCTGACACTAGCTTCTCCTGGGCAGTCAACATCATTAACTTCTCTCGTCCCTTCCTACTTAAAGCATCAGTAACAACAATAACATTCGCCTTTCCTGGATGGTAGAAAATCTCGCAGTCATAGTCTTTAATCAACTCCAACCATCTTCTCTATCTCATATTTAAATCTTTCGGTGTAAAGATATACTTCAAACTTTTATGGTCGGTATATATCTCACACCTCTCTCCATAAAGACAATGTCTCCAAATCTTTAGAGCAAACACCACCACAGCCAACTTTAAGTCATGAGTCGGATAACCTTTCTCGTAATCTTTTAATTGATTTGAGGCATACGCAATAACTTTGCCATTTTACATAAGCACACAGCCTAGTCCTTTATGCGATGCATCACTATACACCACAAAATTCTGTGTATCATCAGGCAATGACAACACAGGTGCTAAACTCAACCTCTTCTTTAATTCTTGAAAACTTTCCTCACACTTCTCTGTACAGATAAACTTAACCACCTTTCTAGTTAAATTCGTCAACGAAGTTGCGATCTTGGAAAAGTCTTGAATAAAATGCATGTAGTAACGTGTCAATCCCAAAAAACCTCTTACTTCTGACAGTGTCTTTGACTGATCCCAGTTTATTACAGCTTCAACCTTTGGTGCATCTACCGAAATTCTGTCCTTATCAATAACGTGACCAAGAAACTGTACATGTTCCAACCAAAACTCACATTTTGAGAATTTAGCGTACAACTTCTCTTTTCTCAATGTCTCCGATGTCACTCTTAAGTGTTCAACATGTTCCTCCTTTGTTTTGGAATATACCAATATATCATCGATAAACACCACCACAAATTTATCTAAGAATGGTTTAAACACCATGTTCATCAAATCCATGAACGCCGCAGGTGCATTGGTTAAACCAAATGACATGACTAGAAACTCATAATGACCATACCGAGTTCTGAACGCTATTTTCGGTAAATCTTTTGGCCTCACCTTCAGCTGATGATAACCACTCCTCAAGTCTATCTTTGAGAAATATCTCGCTCCCTTCAATTGATCGAATAGGTCATCGATTCTTGGTAATGGATACATATTTTTAATCGTGAACTTATTCAATTCTCGGTAATCAATGCAGAGCCGTATCGATCCATCTTTCTTCTTAATAAACAACACTGGTGCTCCCCATGGCGATACACTCGGTTGGATATACTTCTTGTCAAGAAATTCTTGCAACTGCACCAACAACTCTTTCATCTTTATCGGGGCCATTCTAGATGGAGCTTTCGATATCAGAGCCGTTCCTGGTACTGTGTCAATCACGAACTCAATTTCTTGATCCGGAGGAAGTCCCGACAAATCTTCTAGAAATACGTTTGTAAAATCTCTTATAACCGGTATCTCTTTTAACTTCGTACTCTTTTTCTGTGCATCAACTATGTAGGCTAAGTATCCTACACATCCTTGTCTCAACAACTTCTTGGCTTACATCACCGTCAGATAACTTGCTTATCGAGGTGACTTACTACCATAGAACACAACCGTTGATGGAGTCATAAGCTTAACACACTTCTTTTGGCAATTAATTATTGCCCCGTAATTGAATAATCAATCCATTCCCAGTATAATGTCAAACTCCCCAAGTTTAATTGGTATCAAATCTACCATCATCTCGTGACCCTTTATAACCACTCTACAATTCCTATATATGAATCTAACAGGAATCACTTCCCTACTTGTAATCTCTATGCTCAAAGGATAATCTAATTTTTTTTCTTAGGCAAATCTAAGTTCTGAGCAAATTCATCGGATTTAAATGAACAAGTAGTACCCGAATCAAATAGCATATAAGAATTAGTACCTATAATCGGAATGATACCTAACACCACATCCTTAGACTGGACAACATCCTGCACGGTCATATTGAAAGTCCTCGCAGTAGGTCGGCTTGATTGTGCTGGTCCAATGATAGTCAATGCACCACCACTATTGTTTCCCTTTCCTCCACTTTCACTCCCCGTTGTCTTTTTAGGGCAATCACGAGCCATGTGATCCTTTGAACCACAGGTGAAACTTGCTCCTTTCTTTGGGTTAAAATAGATTGGTGCAATGTGCCCCTCCTGACCACAATTGAAACACACCCTCTTACCCTTCAAACATACCTCAGTATGGTTCTTCTCGCACGTAGCACAAGCTTCAAACTTTTTTTTTTGCTTACTTCCTTGTTGTCCTCCCGCAGTCGAATTCTCACTCCACTTTCTCTTCTGATTGTTACTTCCATTATTACTCCCACCAGCCTTATTTTCATTCTCTTCTTCTGTTCTTGATTGTACTTGGTTAAGGCATCGCTTCCACCTTTCATGATAATTTCCTTTTCCAGTATAGCCGCAAATGTATTTAACTGGAACATTGAAACCTTGCTATAAAGCCAGAGCTTCAACCCTTGTTCAAACCTTCTTGCCTTACGCTCATCGGTATTAACTTGATAAGTGGCAAACCTTGCCAACTCATTAAACTTCGCAGCATATTCTGGCACCATCATGGTTCCTTGTTTCAGCTCCAAGAATTGCACCTCCAACTGATTCCGAGAAGTAACTGGAAAGTACATCTCAAAAAATATCTCTTTAAATCTATCCCACGCTATTATTCCCTGTCCCCCCATGAACTTTATTCTCCTGCCACCAATAGCTCGCTTCAGACTTCAACATAAATGTTGCGAAAGCGGTCTTCTGATCCTCATTAACTCTAGCGACGTCGAACACCTTCTCCATTTCCATGATTCAGGTTTTGGCTTCAATCAGATTCATAGACCCTTGAAATTATGGCGGTCCAACCGCTTTGAAGTCCTTGAAGGTCGTGACATGAGCTTGCGGTTGATTCGCAAGTGCTCCCATTAACAAGGTTACCAACTGCTGAACCGGGTTAGCGTTGGCCTTGTTATTATTGTTAGTAGACCCCTCAAGAGGTGATTGCTGACGTGGTTATCTTTTTCTAGGAGGCATTTTATGTTAAAATATACGCTTATTAGTTCATTATTCTACTTCATGAATATTTGAGATTTAACTTAAACATTCTAAGATTAAAGCTATAACACATAACATCTCAATAAACTTTGATATTTATTCATCCATAACATTTTTAAACATAATAAAGATAGCATATCTGCAATTAACATCCACTTTCCTGAACTAGACAAGTTTTCAGGATTACATCCTCATACTACCCATTTATCTCGTAATAAGGGATTTACAACTTATTTATTCACATACTTAATCACATATCATTATTATCCTTATTCTTTCTATCTAGGCATATTAAGACGTCGAGAGGCTTCTCTACGGTCTTCCTCCATAATACGATACGCCGTCCTACGATCCATCACGAACTACGACGAGTCTTCAAACTGAGGTGGGTAATAAAAGACTCGATCCTGGGCCCTATCAATCGCAGAATGAAAGGCATAATCAATTTCATTCATCTTGGACTTCTTCATTTGGACCTTGGCTTCAGCACGGTCTGCATGTTGAGTCGCCTTCATCCAAGCGTCCTCTGCCTTTGCACACTTAGCTGACTCCTCTTTTAAGTCATCTTTTAACTTCTCCATATCAGTCTTTATCTTCTCGTTCTCTTCTAACAGATCTTCATGCTGAACCTTTGTATGAACTAGGTCCCACTCCGTGTTTTCAAGTCATGAGTCGAGTTCCTGAATCCCCGCATCCTTCTGCTCTATAGTAGCTTGACGAATCTCAGCCAACTCCTTCATCTCCTCAACTTTATCCTGTAATTCTATGTTACGGTCGTACAGTACATCATACATCTCAGCTGATATGGAGTTTGATGGAAACTCCACAGGATCCTCTTCCTCGTCCTCCTCCTCTACCTCCTCAGAGCTCTCCTCCTCAGGGTCAGACACATGCTCATCCTCCCGTACTTCCTCAACAATTAACCAAGAAGGCTCCCTCTGAATTAACTATTCCAGCACAACGTGGACATCTCGAACTTCCTCATCTCTAGGTATCTGAGGTATCACTTCCCTAGCTGGACTAGATCCTCCAATGCTAGACATCCTGACAACAAAATACTTTTACGTTTTATTTATTAAGTGACATTCTTCGATACTCACGAGCACATAAGTTATTAACACATAACACATAACGTCTTTTATTGTTTATCTTTAATGCATGTCTTAATCCATTCCTTAAAACTCGATAAGAGTTTGACACCACTATGTTTTCTGTCTTCTTGAAGGTTACTTCCTAAGGTTTCCTCACCTAAGGTTCATAACCTAAAGCTTTAATACCAACATGTCACGCCCCCAAATCCGGGTAGTCCATTCTTATAAAATTTGGTGCTCATTATCCAAAACTATTACATCTAACTACCCATGATAAAGGATAAAGACATAATTTAAATGACTTAAACAATATTCTTCCCCATTAAAGGGTTACATCAACTTTAGACAATCCCAGGTAATCTAACCTTAAATTATTACATAAGTTTACAGAATACATCACAAAATAAATTAAGTCTTGTAACATATTTCATCCAAATAAATTCACATAAATCTTCAACACTTGGACATCTAGCCCTTTTCTTTGCTGGAAGATGGCTCATCGACCTTTTTGACTTTAGTTGCAGTGTTAATTGCAAGAGTGAGCAAATAATTGCTCACTGATATAGAGAGTAATAATAATAATAACAACATGAGAATGAACAACGAATGTTGAATAATAGTGAACTTGTTCTACGAATCAAAAATAGAAAACAAGTTTGAATTTAATATCTGAGGGTCTTAAGACTACGAACTATGTCCCCCAGTATTTAGGTATGATTACCCCAACCTTAATAGTCATTTAGACTATACAGACCCTTCTTTACGTACTTATGGGGATCAGCCATTTGTACCATGTATTGTGCACAAACATCTAAACATTAATTACACATACATAATCCCCTATGTTAGGGTTGTTCATCTCAATTTGACTTTAGGATTTCCGCACTAAAGAAAGTTTAGTTTGGAATTAGCTTATCAGTGGTTCTAGAAGTTTAAACACTATTCAATTATAGACCAATTCAATCAATAAGAGTTTGCTTGTTACTTGAAGGTTCAATACAATAATATAGAATTGAACAAGGTTATTTAAGTCTGAGATCTAATAACAACAATATACAATTGAGTAGACATGGTATACATGAAAAGTACTATATTCAAAAGAGTTAGAACAGTCTCATTTGAATCAATGTATTAAAACAGTATGTGCTTTGAATAGTAATAACAAGAAATAGGAAAGTGAAACTTGCTCAATGTAACGAATTAGGTTACAAGAGATTATACAACCATACACAAGACAGAATCAATAGGCTTGCCAACTGTAATATAGGATTTTCATAATGATAACATAGGACTAGAAAGATTGCTTGACAATAACAAAATAACGGAATTATAGAACTTTCATTCATTATAAATAGAATGAAGTTAGGGAACTTGCCTCGTGTGTAAGCTACACAAGTATAATAAAGTTCACCAATTACCCTACACATATCATTGAAATTGCAATACCGATTAGTTTTATCAACATTAGCTTTATAGGTTTAACCCACCATTTAAGCCATAACCGTATCTTAATGTCTAATCATGTTGGTTCACCATTCATATGAACCTGAAATCTCACTATGGCCTACTATAAGCTTTATTATTCACCTCTAACTCTGGTAAACGTCTACTTTTATTCATTACATAACTTGTTTAAATGATCACTTAAAATCTTCACATTTTGTATTACATTACATCATAATTTGTTATTGTATGCCATGTTATGATTTAACATCTTTATCATGCATACTACACTAGATTAGGTCTTTATATTATAGTCTACAAATAATCAGAACTCATTGCCTAGGCTCAGGGCATGGCGCAGCTGCGCTACCCCAAGCCTTGGCACCAGCGTAGCTGCGGTGGTGCCGAAACTCAAAAGGTCATACGGTGCAACTGCACCATTTCTGTCTGTGGTATCGGCGTAGCTGCGTCGTCCAAAAATAGAAATTGTAGTTAGCAGCTTTGTTTCACAGCACACCCAATTTCTCCCAATTTCCACAGAAATTCACAAAGCTTAACAACTGAAACTTTGTAATAACATCAATAAACATGCAATTCATCATTCTAACAACATAAACACTATATATACTTAATTTTTAAGGATCAAAACCACACTTTTTCCAATTTCTTCATTTTTAACACTTTTAGCAAATTTGATTGTCACAACTTCGTTTTTTAACCAATTGACACGATTCAAATTACGTTGTTTTCGTTTCTTGATGTAGTAACACAATCTAACATCTATTTACAGATTATATCAAGTATTGGACATCAAATTTTGGACTAACACAAGCCATTAAATGAACATACACTGTTATTCTAATTCTCTTCTTCAAACCCAATTTTCATGCATTAGATTACCAACAATAACACTCATATATGATGATTAACATATTATAACACCATACATGTATATATCAATCCAACATGACTACCAATTCGCATAATAGAAATTTCAAAACTAAAAGTTAAAATTAGAGTAGGTTATACCTTAATCCTTGATTACTGAAGCAATTGATATAGAGTGGCTTCAATTCTTTCCCCTTCCACAGCAAAAACCCTTAATCTCTTAATAAATTTTCTCTGTGTTCTCCCTTTCTCACCAACTCTTTGTGTTTTTTTTTCTCTATTTTCTAACCATAGAGAAAACATACGCAGAATATAACTGGCCTCCCTCTCTCACGTACGTCAGGTAAGAACCAAAAAGTTTACGTCAGTTAAATTAAGTCAAAGGCCACAAGGCCTTGTTTGGCTAAACACAACTCCCCCCTTCTACATTATTTTTATAATATTTATATTATATAGTTTTTACTTGTCACATTTAACTAATTCACATAACTTATAATTATACTTATAATAATTATAATTTCCATTATAATTATACCTTATATTTAATAAATCGTTATATATCTAATTTAATTATTAAATTTAACTAGAACATCATTTTATTTTATTTAATTATTTCCTCAAATATTAAACAATTCATTTAATTTAATTATTGCATTAAATTTAATCTTTAAATAATAAAATTACCATTAATCAATTTAATTAACATTACTCAATTTAGTTACTAAATTCTTGCACCACAATTTCCTCATTTATTTATTTTTCTTAATAAATAAATTATTTAAACTATTTATTTAATTCAATAAATATTTAAATTATAAAATTTCTAGATTATTACATTCTTGGCCTGTAGTGCATAGATAATTCGTGGATGTGATATTAACGAATATCTTTGGCCCGTAGTGCATGAATAATTCGATGATGTGGATTATTTATTGAGCTGTGTTACAGCGATAAAATATTGATGATTAACTTTTAAATCATAGAAGATAGTAGATATTATGCTCTACTTGACTCTTCTAATGGATTGTTTGTTCCGCTGCAGTTAAACTTATTGTCTATTAAATTATATCAGTTTTACACTGTTCAAGGCTAACGATAATTTATTCTACATTATCTTAGTCATAATATTTTTTACTGAGCTTGTTAAGCTCACCCTTTTCTTTCATTGTTCTCTTCAAGAAATGAGAATATAGCTGGGACTAGTCGGGGAATGGTGTGACGGTCTGAGATGGTGGTTGTAGTAGTCCTCACTATTTTATAAAATAGTGTAATAGTAATTGTAATAAGGACTCCATTTGAGTTTGGATATTATCTACGAGATAATATTCGTGTTAAAACTCTCAGCTTATGTTTTGTCATATTTTACACGACAGTTGTATAATTAAGTTTGTATTCGAATTCTATACCATGTATTTGGCAACTCAGAATGGGTTGTGTATACCTATTTTGGGGGCGTCACAGTTGGTATCTGTAACGACTCCAAAATTTATACAATTCAATTATCGACTTCGGTGATTAATAACACGCTTAACTTCTGATTTTACATTATTCTTTGATGCTAAACTTAATAAAATATGGAATAATTTAAACTTTTCTATCTTATTATTTTAATTCCCTGAATCAAAATCTTTATCATCTACATGTTTTTAAATTAACTTATTTTATGATTCGCTTCATCAAAGTTATTATATAGAATCTTACATTTTAATTAGATAACCTCTATATATCAGATAACTCAAACTTGACAGTTTATCATTGCATAATCATTGTAACTTATCAAGTACATTTCTCAAAACCTTTATCTTTACCTACCTTTAAACCATACTTAGCTTATTACTCACCTTATCAGAGTTAATAAATAAAACTTACATCCAGGTTCAATACCCTTTCATACAATAAATAAAACTTAAACTTTATAACTCAACATCTATTAAACATCATACATTATTTGGAACCCTAAACATGGTTCAAATAATAATAATTCAGCCAAACTTTATAAATATTCAAGCATCACATCTTATTCAAGTATTTCAAGTATAGCACATAACTTTACCTTGAATCTTTTACCTGTAAAAGTGGTTATTTGCAAGGTTGAGCTCGACAGCCCAACAAAATCTAACAGTTTTCATACATCACGTAGCACATAATAACATGCTCAACATATGTCTCATAAACATTGGACTAACATAGTTACAGTTCATATAACAAGTATAGAGATTGAGTTCCTTACTCAATCAACATGCTTTACTCAATCAATGTAGTTATAAATTGACTTTAACAGTTCATACTTTCAACATATATATAACACATCATGCTCTTTGCAATAAAGATTTAAAACAGTTAATCATCAAGTTCACATAGCAAATAGGAACTGAAAGACTTGCCTTGATCATTGTTTACCAATAACAGTTTACTAGCTTACAGCTATCTGCACTTTACGTGCCCTACACAATTATATAATCATTCACATTAACTATTAGTCACATAGCAACACATAGTAGTTGTAATGTAAACTTTACTCTATATCTGATAACCCTTCTTATTAATCAATACACAATGTTCAATTTGATTGTGTTAACTTTTGACTTACATCTTACTGTATTACTTCTTATGTCGTACTCAAAGTTCATTCAAGTGTTTAAGTCTTGCTAGGAATTATTATTAGTTTTATATTAAATCCATTTCATATCTTATAATATTCATTTCATTTGACTTAAAACACTTTTTACGTTCATTAACATTTGTTACGGCGTTTCGACGTTCATTCGTCACACGCCCGATTTGTCTCTCTTATGTTTGGTTAGTATGCTTATACAACTGTTCTAATACATTATTTAATAATGTTAAGCATCATTATGTTTACTACCATTCATGTTTTATAACTTAGAACAACATCTTTTATCTTCAGAAGCACTACACTTGCATACGTGCATGCCCGACGCCCTCCGATTGCCTTCGAAAACACAACAGTCCGAAAGATGACCGTTTTCACACCTGTTCCCAACCTCAAGTCAAACAACATAAAGAATAAAAGGTTTAGGTCTATTCATCCTTATGGAGAATGATAAGGTCATTGCGTATGCATCAAGGAAAATAAAGGACTACGAGAAAGGGTATCCGACTCATGACTTAGAGTTGGCTGCGGTGGTATTTGCTCTGAACCCATTTCCTCGACAGAATGACTTAGAGGGGACTTTTCGATAAGGACTTCTCCTTATTGGCGCGTAATTTGGTGACCAAACCCCTTTCCTCAACAGAACTTTCTAAACATCGTCAATAATGAAAATAATAATATGAATAACTTTTTCGTCTCAATTATTGATTTAATAATATAAAATATTGTAACAATAATTGAATCAATAATGTGAGATACTATGCAGCAATTATTGTGGCAATAATTGAAATAAACTGAGTGACTTCTCACGTAACATCAATAATCAAGATATTGTATAATATCGTGTGTTACTATTCAACCACGCGTATTACTGTACTTTTATCATCGGGTATTTCAACAGTTAACGGTAAAACTTTCGCCGTTATTTTTATAAAAAGATATTTTTATCATTTTCTAACTCCGACGGTAATTCTGTTGTGGGGTCCACCAATGATTGTGCCGTCTTACGAATATTCCCTGGTAATACAAATATTCCCCGACCAAACAAATATTTTATAACAACTTGCTTACTTTGCAAAATTTGTAAATATTACCCACAACTATAACATTATATCAAATCCACACCTTATTATTCAAAATGATATTTGGAGAAAATGAAATTTTGTCCTCGAAATTGGTGTACGTACCTAGTATATCGAAGAGGTGAGGTTACCTCAGTTTCATTTTAGACTCTAACCCTTGAGGTATAACCTTTGAGCGTAGAATATGTTTTTTCTTATCCAAGATGGGATGGTGACACCAAACGTTGACCTCATGCTAATTTTATCGTGTAGTGAAGTCCAATCCAGCTGGGATGGTGACACCAAAGGTTGTCCCAGACAAGTCAAAGTCGGTAGTTTAAGTGAGAGCATTTGTCGAGGAACCCGAACGAAGTTATCATGGGTAAGTTAATCATAAACTCTTGTGAAGTTTACACCTTATTCAATACCAGTTCTACCCATTCTTTTATTTCACCTACTTGCGCTCAACATTTAAATTTAACTCCAGAGAAATTAGACTTTGACTTATCTGTTAAAACTCCTTTATGAGAAATCTTCATTACATCCACTATTTATAAATCTTGTTTGATTCAAATCGGCACCCTCACATTACCTGTTGATTTCATCTCTTTAAAAATACTTACATTTAATGTGATTTTAGGAATCAATTGGTTAACTACTTATCATGCTAAAATTGATTATTTTCGTAAGGTTGTTAGATTTCATATTCCTAACTAACCTGTTATGTGAATTCAAGCAACCAAACCACTAAAGTCAATCACTGTCATATAAAGCCATAAGTAAAAAGCCCCGAGCCTTTCGTTGGTGACTTTCTTATGTGGGATGCACCGAAGCCAGACTTTCCGTAGGGGACGCCGTGAATAATGGTGGCAAGTTGATAGATATCAATGTGAGGTGATATCTAAGTCTTGGATGAGAGTCACAGTTTTGAATGATATTTCTATCGTTAATAAAATTCTTAACGTATTCCCTGAAGACTTCCTGACCTACCCCTAGAGCGTGAAATTGAATTTTGTATCGACCGTGAACCCGATACAAAATCCTCAAATATTTCTTCACCCAAAACGAACGTAACATTCGCCAAAGACGTTGGCTTGAGCTATTGAAAAATTAAGACTATACCATTCAATACCATCTTGGAAAAGTGAACGTGGTAGCTGACGCGTTGAGTAAAATATCGTATGCGTTTACGAGTGCGATATTGTTAATACAAAGACTCATTTCATATAACTTAAAAATTATGGAGATAGAGTTAAAGACTCTAGGGACCCACGTAATAATGTCAAATATATGAGTAGAACCGACTTTAATCGATAAAGTTAGAGTTACTCAAGCTACAGACACGGAGCTACTAAATATGATGAAGAAGGTGCAAGAAGGCATTATTCTAGAAGCAAGAATCGAAGAAGAGAGGAAATCTCAACCCTCAATTTATTGGCCCATTTGAAATCTGTAGCGCCCCCAAAATCGAGACTATTTTCCTTCCCGATCTTGTGCGTTAATACTACTTTGTTCTAGCTTTAAAATATTATTTAATGTTAAAATAGCTAAAAATTTCAGAATAATTAATTTTTTTTTTCTTTCCAGTTATCCATTCCCTGAACCGCAACCTTTACAATTCTTTCTTATACTAAAATCATATTTATTATATCATTTGTATAATCCGTGCAAACGTATTAAAGGCTTAAATCTCAATACTTCATATCTTTTATATTGATGATTCATTCATTTTAGAATCATATCTATTCTCATTTCCGAATAAACATTCTTTATCCATTCAACATTTCAAACTATACATAACTGCCAATTACATTTGACACAACTATCAATCATAGATTTATACCATTTCTAATTCAAGGAAATGTATTCATTTTTGCACATCGTTCAATCTTCATCATCCGTATAGCAAGTAATATTGCCTAACATCATTAACCTGCAAAAAGTTTGTGTTTGCAAGATTGAGCTCGACAACCCATCAAATTTAACAATCTATTATGTTTCACATAGCACACAACTCTATATGCACTATATTTCCTTTATTATGCATATATGCCTGCAACATGTTGTGAGACCCCAGATTTTATGAATAAATATTTAATTTTCTCGAATTATATTTTTGAAAATTATGGTGTGGATTTGATATAATGTTATAGTTGTGGGTAATATTTATAAATGTTGCAAAGTACGCAAGTTGTTATAAAATATTCGTTTGGTCGGGGAATATTCTTTTTGTCGGGGAATATTCGTACGACGGCACAATCATTGGTGGACCCCACAACGGAATTATTGTCGGATTGAGAAAACGACAAAAATACTTTATGAAAATAACGGCGGAGGTGTTACCGTTAAAACTGTTGAACTACTCGGTAGTAAAAATACAGTAATACGCGTGGTTGCATAGTAGCACACGGTATTGATTATTGATGCTTACGTAAAAAGTCATTTAGCTATACTCAATTATTGCTACAGTAATTGCTGCATCATATCTCTTATATTATTGATTCAATTATTGTCACAGTATCATCTATATAATATGTTATATTATTTAAACAATAATTGAGACGACAAGTTATAATGATTAATAATTGTTGAAGATTAATTATGTGTTGATTAAAAATAAAATAATTTCTGGTAATTTTTATTCAATCCTTGATGTATATAAAGAGTCTATTATGAGACGTTGGTGATAAGTTTAATTATTTATGGGGGGCCATATGTCGTCATCTAAGAGTCTCTTTCGTAAATAGTAATTATTTTCGTAAATAGTAATTACCTTCGTAAATAGTAATTACCTTTGTAAATAGTAATTATTTTCATAAATAGTAATTACTTTCATAAATAGTAATTACCTTCGTAAATAGTAATTACCTTCGTCAATAGTAATTACCTTCGTTAATAGTATTTACCTTCGTCAATAGTAATTACCTTCGTCAATAGTATTTACCTTCGTCAATAGTAATTACCTTCTTCAATAGTAATTACCTTCGTCAATAGTAGTTGTCCCTTCAATATTACCAAGAGTTAACTGCCTCTTCGGTGTTCCAAGGGTTAATTACCCCTTCACAAATAGTAGTTGTCTTTTCAATATTACCAAGAGTCATTTTGACCCTTCGTTAAGACCAAGAGCCACCCTCAGTTTTTCTATAAATAGGAAGCTCATTCCTTCATTATTTCTTACGAATTCGTTCAAGCTATAGAGAGAGAAAGTATAGAGAATAAGAGAGAAAAAAGAAGAGTTTTCTGCTACTTCACTTATATCCAGTTCTTCTAAGGTAGGGAATATTATTTGTTGTACTTCTTTCTTCTTGAAGAGAACTTATGTTATTCCATTCATTATTATTCTGTTGGAATAACCTGTATACGCGGAATACCCTATACTTGGTGACATCCATTTACTATTCTGCCTTTGTATTTCTGTTGGAATATCCTGTCTGTGCTATACGCCGGACCTGGTTCCATTTACTATTTCGTCTTTACATTTCTGTCGGAATATCCTGTCTGTGCTATACGTCGGACCTGGTTCCATCATTTACTATTCCGCATTTATTATTCTGTTGGAACATCCTGTCGGTGTGAATTTCACCTGACCTGGTTCCGTTATTATTATTCTGCTAGAATAACCTGTTTGTGCGGTCTCTATCGCATGCATGGTGATATCTTTTGTTATTGTATTCGGTATTACTTAGTTGGATAAAACTTTGACTTCTATACTCCATGAAATTAGTGGAATATCCTTGATATTTGCGCTTCATCCAGTATCCTTTCATGAAAATATTCTTCTGATCATTCTTGAATTTTACACCACAAAACAGTATCGTGTTGACAATTTGGACGTTAATAATTTCCGGATAAAATAATTCTTGAACTTGTTTTATTGAACTCTTATATCATTGTCATCATCCTCATGTTTATATTTTTTTAAAGTCATCTGTGGCCTGTAGAGCACGGATGGACTTGGTATGATTATTACCAGGGATTATTCGGTGTAATCATGACCGTAATGTTACAAATGATGTGGTAAAAGTCTCATTTGCCGTAGTGCATTGATGGACAGTTGTTGGCATGATCATGACCATTAATGAATACACAAATATTCTTGGTCGTAGTGCATGAATAATTGTGGTCGTGATACTAAAGAATATCCTTGGCCGTAGTGCAGGGGTGATTCGATGATGTGGAATATTTATTAAGCTGAGTCTCAGCTATAACAGTGATGAAAAACCTTTTAAATCATAAAAGATAGTAGATTTTATTTTCTACTTGACTCTTTTAATGGATTGCTGGTTCCGCTGCAGTTAAACTTGATGTTTATTATATTTTATCAGTTTAACACTGTTGAAGGCTAATGATAATTTATTCTGCATTATCTTAGTCATAATATTTCTTACTGGGCTAGTTGAGCTCACCCTTTCTTTCACTGTTCTCTTCAGGAAATGAGAATATAGCTGGGACGAGTCGGGGAACGGAGTAATGGTCCAGAGGATAGCATTAGTAGTCCTCACTGTTCTGTGAAATAGTGTGGTAATAATTGTATTGAGGACTCCTTTTGAGTTTGTATGATCTCTAGTAGACAACAACTGTACTCAAAGTCACAGTTATATTTTGTCGTATTGTACACGACAGTTGTATTAGTAAGTTGTATTTGAATTCTGTACCATGTATCTGGCGACCCAAGATGGGTGATGTATACCTAATTTTGGGGGCGTCACACATGTATTCTTACTATGCATATCCCACATGCAACAATAATTCCTTACAAAGCATACATTCATGCATTATACATTTCTAATTTATCGAGTTACATTATACAACACGTGCTATCACATATCACATATAAATTGAGTTCCATAACCTAATTAACTTAGTCATATTTTGACTTTAATAATTCATAAAGCATGGTATGTCACTCAGCATATAATCACATTTAATCCACAAACATCATAGAACCGAAAAATTTGCCTTGATTGGAGATTATCACAAAATTTAACTTAGAGTTTCTCCACAATTCCTACAGAATTATATTTACATGCACACACATATTAGATAATCGAATATGTTACAAAACATGCATGTATATTCATCAATAACAATTATTAGTTTTCTACAAACTAATATTATTTATTCTTACTCAAAACGAATATTAGTTTATTTAGAAACTTAATTCATTTTAACCTTTCTAAACCAAATAAAGGTCCCTCACATTTGAGTATATAAATATTTTACATTTTGAAGATTCAATCATTTATATTCCGCTTTAGAAATATCTTATGTCTTTACTCATTAATTCAGGACTTAAACAACTAATAAATAGCTTTTATAGTAAAATTCAATTTACTACATTATTCCTTTAATATAAATAGTTTTTATATTATTATTTTACCTGTTCATGAGTCAACTCGAATTATTGTATTTTATCCCGCTAACACTTTTGCTTTACTTTTCTTTTTGCAAATAGTTGTATTTTCATTATATATGAACGTATTAACCACACAAACATGCCATATAACTGGTACAGTTATATTTTAAATATTCTCATTGACCATACAATCAATTTTATTATTAATAACATAACTCTCTCATTTTAAATCTCTCGTCGAATATTATTAATATGTAATAATATTTTACGCTAAGGTTATCAACCTTTTACTATCATTCTAGTCAAATACTACTAATAATATCTCAATACAATACTATTAGTCATATAAATATAACTTAAGTCATTAATCACATAAATAAACAATTATTTCAATTGTTTTTTCTTTCCGTAATTAATAAACTCGTTTAAACATTCTAAAATTTCACAAACATCATAACACTATAAACCCGACCCAAAGCTTCATTAAAAATATGCATAAGACATGCTCAAAGGGTCTCACATCATAAATCACATTATTCCTATTTTTGGACACTTTTGATTTTCGAAAATTTTACCCAGCCTCGCTAAAACGGTCATAACTCTCGTGTTTTAAAACATTTTTGAGCGATTCTTGAGCCCACGTAAAGATAACTTCCAGGGCTACAACTTTTGTCTCACGACATTATTCCAAAATCAGAACACAACAATCCAAAATTTTACATCAAGGAGGCTGTTCGGGATTTAAGAAACAGTTTTATTACTCTCCTTCCGAACGCCATAACTACCTCATCCGGAGTCGGAATTAGTCCGTTTCGGAGTCTATGAAAAGATAAATCAGAGTACTACAACATACCAAAAGTCCAGAAGTTTTAAATCACAAAAACTTGACGAAATTACCCCCGTTTTAGACTGCCACGAATCTGTCCATTAAAATCGGGACTATTTTGGCTAAAACAGTCATTACCCCATGAAAACTCAACATTTTTGAGTCCTACCACTTGGGTTTACTAGCCAACACATATATCTAGTACCTCTCTTTGACGGATCGCAAAAAGGAGATATATATTTAAAATGGGGAAATTTCAAAGTATATAGAAATTTCGGATTTCTAAACTAGAAAATTTTTTATTTTATTTTCCATTAGTTTCCAACCAAATCAACACCCATCATGGGTGGATCCATACATAAATCCATGAAAAACACATAGATCTTAGGGTTTTAACTACCAAATCACAACCCCCCCTTTTCATCAATTACAAAAAGAAATAATTAGAGGAATAAATTATACCTTTTGCTTCTCTTCCACATCTTCTTCTTCTTCTCCATCCATAGAGATCTTCTCCTCCTTCTTCTTCTAGCTTCAAGGGCTTCGGCCTCTTCTTCCATCTCTCCTTCTTTCTACCGATCTCTCACTTTCTCTTTCTTTCTTTCTCTTTCTTTCTTATTCTTTTCTTCTCTTTCCTCTTTCTATCTTACTTCTTCTTTGTTTTTCCTTCTCTTATCCGTTGATTTCTCTTTTTTTTTAATCCCTTCTTTACTTCTTATCCGGCCACTTGGCCTTTTCATACATCTCCCACATATCTTTTATTTAATGCTTATTAAATGCCCAATCTGCCCTCAACAATTGGGTTTAAAAAAATAAATTGGGCAACTTATTAAATCTTTTGGGATTCCACTTAATCCTTTGGGCTATGTAGTATTAACATAATTCAATCATTTTTATCTTTACCCACCCTAAATATTTAATTAGGGTACCCATTCCAAATATTAGAATTTAAATCATTACTCTTGTACACTAAATTTTTATAACCCAAACAAACTTATTTTAATTAAGTTATAAAATTAATAACTTGAGATAATTAAAATATATCTCTTAACTTAATATAATTTATTATTCTCCCACGAGTGGACTTAGCTTGGGCTCTCAATAATTAATTTCATTGAGCTAGTCATCTTTACTTGTGTTATTTACTAACAAAAACCAATTTGGGCTTTCAACCCAAAATTTAATTGAGTCATTATAATACTTGCCACATACATAATATATTGGGCTAGATTAAATAATTTATTGCCCTTAATCACTTTATCTACAAGTCTCATGCTTAATTAATTAATTGAGTTTGTTTAAATAATATTACCTCCTTAGCCTATTAAATCCACTTCTCTTGGACTCTATTCCAAATAATTGGGCTATAACCTTATTATAGTCCATTATTTTTAATTCTATTCCATTCTACCCTTATCATTAAATTAGGGTTTACATCTCTCACTCTAAAAAATAAATTCCTTACTCATGCCCTTTTAATTTCATAAACCAAATTATACTTGGTTATAAAAATAATTATTGGAGATATATAAAATAAATCTCTTAATGTCAGTATATACATTTATATACTAATATTCTCCCATATTATAACCTCTCAGGTTATTTAATCATCACACCTAATATATATATTAGGTTACATAACTTAATTCTTATTTCACTCCTATATACAAAATAAATGTATTCACATTATATAATGTATATTTATTTAATCATACACATAATTCAAATAATCATAACATATTTCATTTCTCACACTAATTTTGACTTTTCTCTATAAAAAGTCAACTGTTGACTTTAATCAAAAGTCAACCTTTACACATTTTGTGTTTACTGTTCATTTTGACTAAACTCGACGTCCCGGACACAACCGAGCAGTTCATGCTTTAAAAATTCTATCTCTAACTCAAATTTTGAGTTTTAAATTACTCCCTTCATATTGCTAATCGTATTAACTAACGATTTTATACTTATTCAAATTCTTATTTGCCAGTCAAGGCCAACACTCAAGCTATGTTAATTACTAACATAGTTTTATCTTGATCATTATGTCATTAACTTGATTCATCATTCCTCTTGCTAAAATATATATAGCACATATCATCTCTTCTTGTGAAATCTTATCTCCAATAATAAATTTTCCATATGTACTTATATAACACTTCTTAGACTATTTCGTTCACATCGAATTTACAGGTATCGTAATACCTTATCCTTGATATTCCTTCAAGTACATATTAATTCATTTCTAGGGTTTAGAAATTTTATAACCCATGTTTTCTCTATTCTCATTCGAATATCAAACCATATAGGTTTTACTTGAAAATTTTAAACAAATCCTCAAATTCTCATCTAGGTTTTATTCTTTAACCTTTATTCTAATCATTCAAGATTTTAGAAATTTTCGGGTTGTCACAAAATCCTCAATCGAGTAGGAATTGTGGCCTATAGACTCGCCTTACCGCTAAGTATGTCTCATAACATTTTTTTCACGTATCTATGTTACGTAAATATGTGGACGACCCGAACCACATTATTGAATTAGAACTAGGCGAGATAGCAGAAGATTTAACGTATGAGGAGATACTTGTTAAAATTTTTGATAAGAAGGAACATATTCTACGCTCAAATGTTATATATCAAGAGTTAGAATATGAAATGAAAACGAGGTAACCTCACCTCTTCGATATACCTGGTACGTACACCAATTTCGAAAACAAAATTTCATAAGAATGGGAGGTTGTAAGACCCCAACTTTTATGAATAAAGATTTAATTTTCTCGAAATATTTTTTTTAATAATAAGGTATGGATTTGATATAATGTTAAAGGTTGTGGGTAATATTTAAAAATTTTGCAAAGTAAGCAAGTGCTCATAAAATATTCGTTTGGTCGAGGAATATTCGTTTTATTAGGGTGTATTCGTACGACGGCACAATCATTGGTGGACCCCATAACGGAATTGTTGTCGAAGTTAGAAAACGACAAAAATATATTTTTATAAAAATAACAGCAAAATTTTTATCGTTAACTGTTAAAATATCAGGTGATAAAAGTACAGTAATACGCGTGGTTGCATAGTGGAACATGATATTATACAGTATCTTTGATTATTTATGCTTACGTGAGAAGTCACTCAATTTTACTCAATTATTGTCACAGTAATTGTTACATAGTATCTCATATTATTGATTCAATTATTATCACAGTATCATTTGCACAATATTTTATATTATTAAATTAATAATTGAGATGACAAAGTTATTCATATTATTATTTGCATTATTGACAATGTCTAGAAAGTTCTGTCGAGGAAAAGAGAAGTCCTTATCGGAAAGCCCCCTCTTTCCTAGGAATGATCTAGTTGTTAATATTGTGAGTTATAATATTAATGATGAATGTTATTAAAAATGTGTTTTGTGAAGACATGTGAGTTGAGATAAATAGATGGGATTTTTATGAAGTATTTGTTATAAATTTGTCTTATTATATGAACCCCCACTTACCCTTTTTTCAAAATTGTTGGTAGAAAGTTATAATATATAATAATTTTTGTTTTTTATGAAAAATAGAATATATTATATTTTATTATGCATAGTATTTGCATAGTAAAATCATGTGAATTTCTAAAAACCATCCTTTAATATTACTATTCACCCGTGATTTCTCCTATTGTGCATCCAAATAGTGCTCAGCCATTCTCTTATAAATAGGATGCTCAGTTTAGGAATAAAAATCACACTAGAATCAGAGAATTCTTCTTCTATAATATTGAGCATATTTCTTTAGAGTTTAAAGAAGCTTTTAGTGTAGAAAATAATGTAAGTTTTCTTCAAGAAAATCTCCATTATACCAGTCAGAATTGCTCTCTTTTTGAGGTAAGGGGTATTATTTATTTCATATTCATTTACGATATTATTTTTCGTATTCTTAAGGAATTTTATTTTCGTTCAATATTCGTAAGGGATATTATTTTCGTTCAATATTCGTAGGGATATTGTCTTCGTTTAATATTCGTAAGGAATATTATTTTCGTTCAATATTCGTAAGGGATATTATTTTTGTTCAATATTCGTAAAAAATAATATTTTCTTCCATACTCTGTAGTATGTAAGTAATATTATTTCGTTTCAGATTCCGAATTCTACACTCATTTTATTAAATTATTGATCCTATACTCCTTGAAATTAGTAGAATATCCTTGAAATTTTCGCTTCATCTAGTATCGTTTCACAAGAATATTTTTCTAAACATTCTTGTTAAATTTTAAGATTTTCATGTCGGAGTACTATTCATGGGTACTATTCATACATACGGTCATATTCATATGTACGGCACTATTTATACGTATGGTACTGTTCATACGTATAGTACTATTCATAAAGTATTATTTATAGGGTACTATTCATGAAGTACTATTCACTTGGGTACTATTTACTCGGGGTACTATTCACGACAAAAAATTAATTCTTTTTTGTCCAAATTATTTTTGATACATGAATATTATCCTAGAATTTTACACCACAAAGCAGTTACCATTTTGACAATTTGGACATTTTTAAACTCTAGATAAATTTAAAGTCTTTAATATTTATCCATGATTTTGTTTGATTGATGTTTATATCATTGTCATCATCCTCATGCTTATATTGTGATAAATGTCATCTTTGGCCTGTAGTGCATAGATGGAATATTGATTGGTATGATTATGACAAGGAATTATTTGGTATAATCATGACATGTAATGTTACAAATGATGTGGTAAAAGTCCTCGTTGGCCCGTAGTGCATTGATCGACATTTATTGGTATGATCATAACCATGGGTTCTCTTCGCCCAAGGGTGCAAATATGAATTTTTGATTGGCATGATCATGACCATTGGTGATAATAACAAATATCATTGGCCCGTAGTGCATGGATGATTCGTGGATGTGATAATAATGAATATCCTTGGCCCGTAGTGCATGGATAATTCAGTGATGTGGATTATTTATTGAGCTGAGTCTCAGCGATAAAATTGATGAAAAACTTTTAAATTATAGAAGATAATAGATATCATGCTCTACTTGACTCTTCTAATGGATTGTTTATTCCGCTGTAGTTAAACTTGTTGTATATTATATTCTATCAGTTTAACACTTTTGAAGGCTATCGATAATTTATTCTGCATTATCTTAGTTATAATATTTCTTACTGGGCTAGTTGAGCTCACCCTTTGCTTTGATTGTTCTCTTCAGGAAATGAGAATATAGCTGGAACTAGTCGGAGAACGAAGTGATGGTCCGAGATGGTGGCTATAGTAGCCCTCATTATTCTATGAAATAGTGTGATAATAATTGTAATGAGGACTCCATGTGAGTTTGGATATTGTCTACGAGACAATATTCATGTAAAAACTCTCAGCTATTTTTTGTCGTATTGTATAAATGAAGTTTGTATTTGATTTTTGTATCATATATTTAGCAACTCAGAATAGGTGATGTATACCTATTTTAGGGGCGTCACATTTTATTTCCTTTAAAGAAAGAAAATTTAAAATAATTTATGCAATGGTTCTTGAGCTAGTATTTAGTTACCCTTTATCTAGCTGATGCAATAACGATGATGCATTCGTCTTAATTCTTTACATGTGCATGCTTAGTTCTCATATTATCGTTATTAAGAGAGCTTTTTATGACCTCCAATCCTCATTTTATTTGAGCGCATAAGACAAAAAATGCATGACTAGATGGATGAGTGAGTATAACTTAAAATTTCTTGAAAAACATAAATGTGGAGACTAAATAACCTGTGAGATTTGAGCCAATCGTTCTATTTGAGGGTTTTTTCATCAGCTCTAAGTTTTTTTTGAAAAGAGTATTTTGTTGAGTAGTCTCATTATTCTTTGTTTTGATTGAACACTAGAAAGGTACGTCCATGAAATGTAATATCTTTTGAAGGATTCCTAATATTGCTTAAACTGAAGAACTCTAGACCTTAGGAAGTGACTTAGGCCATCTTTGATAGCTGACATATGAACCTAATCCCACCTTTAAATTTTTACCGCTACTCACCTTTTTGAGCCTTTTATATAGCCTTTCTTTGGTAGCCCGATATATTTATCATACTCTAATTTGGAGTGTAACCCATATTTATGGCCTACTCTTTTATCTAAGAATGTGTTGAGATTGTTTCTCGTATGGGCAATAGTGAAAAGTGAGCTTGAAAAAAAAATAAGACAAGAAAAGAAAAGTGATGAAATCTTCTTTAAAAAAATTACACGGAAAAGAGATGGAAAAATGATGTGGAAAAAAAATTGGAAAAAAATTGAAGAAAAGCTTAAATGAAATTGAATTAAGCCCAAGTGATAATTTTATATCTCAACATATTTCTTAGATTGTTGAATTCTTTATATGCCCTTTCGTTTCATAACCCTTGCTATAAGCCTTGCATTATAACCCTAAAAAGTCCTAATGATCATTTGGAATATGATTTAGAGGTTAGAGTAGTAGAGGGGATCCATTTATGCATTTCACCTTTTTAGTGGGATTTATCCGTTCATGAGACTTTGTTCTTTCATTTATAGCGTTTTTTCATATATACATGTGAGAGACATTTGAATTTGAATACATTTACACTTTATAGCCCACATGTAATGAGAGTGATTACACCCTATTCTTGAATGTTTCATTTGTTGAATGTATGCCATGTGAGGAGTTGAGTCAAAGCATAGTTTGCATGGAGTTTGAAAGTTTTGCTTACTGTGATATCAATGATGCTATGTTGTTGTCAATTCATACACTCACAATGAGATTGGCAGGAATGAAATGTTCTTATTGATCTTGCCGGTTTGAGAACTTTGACGTTGCATGTATGTCATATTTCCATGGCATGTGGGTGTTTTGATGTCTTTGTTGAGTTATTTGTATTGGTGAATAAGGAGAAACACATTTTAGAAAAAGAATCATTGCATTTGAATTTTGTTGAGTTATTTGTATTGGTGTCCTCCTACTAGGGACACCTAGAGGTTTAAATGCTTGTAGTATACGCTAAATACTATCGTGTTCCCTACGAAAGTGGCTTAGTTGTATGTCGGATTTTATTTGTTTCATTTTCTTAGTTTTTATTTTGCTTGAGGACTAGAAAAATCTAGTGTTGGAAGAACGCATATTTTGATTTGATGTTTAAAGTAAATGAACATGATTACATGTAAAGTCCTTGAAGGAATATATGTATAAGGACTTAGTGATAGATCAAATTTGTTAGGTTGATCTTAGCTTCTAATGTTCACCATTCTATAAACGAATGTATAGATAAAGAGATCAAAGATGTTAGGTTGATCTATGACTTGAAACTTATAGATAGGCTTCAACAAGAATCGTAGTCTATCAAGCTGGTTAATAGATTACAGAAGACAAGGCAAGATCGTAGAACTTAGAAGATCATAGTGTATCTGCCTTGAAGGACCTCTTCAGAAATCGTAGAGTGGTCCAGACGTTTGCTGAAGCTAACTCAGAGATCGTAGTGTGCTCTCAAAAAATGTAGAGTCTGCAAGATGAGCAATCAAAGATCGTAGTGTGCAAAGATCGTAGTTTGAAAACCCTTGAAAGAAATCGTAGTGTTCTATTCAAACGAAGCACAAGTATGACAAGAAACCACGATATGCATCGTAGAGTATCATCTGTCTTGTGTCAGAAGCATCGAGCCCTACCTTTTGTTTGGAGACAAATTCTAATAAATGTGGAATGGGTTTTGAACGTTGAAGCACTCACCAGTCCCAACGGTACAAAAGATATCTTTAGTATTGATCAAAAGGAACGTATTCAAGAAGCAAAGAAAAGGACCATTAGGCAGAGGAAAACACCTTTTCAGGTGTTAGGTGAGAAAGTAGTCTGATGTGTCAGTGGGCTAGATTAAAATTCAGAAGATGTGCAGAAAAGTCTCCATCAAAGTTCAGAAATGTCAAACGCATTTAATGCTTCATCAAAAGGCTTCAATGGATAGATTTCAAGATCACATATATACAGAACACAGACAGATGAGAGAAGTAAGCAAGTATTGAACAAAAACGCACAAGAACACTCAATGCTCAACTCTACGATCTGAGAAAAAAGAGGAAGCTTGCTCAGCTACTCAGTTCTTTTAAACAAGTGCTTAACTGCAACTGAGTAGCCTCAATCACAACTTAACAACTATCAATCAACTGAAGTAAGAGTTCCAAGTCAGAAGGACTTGAAGAGTTCTAAGTGAACTGTGAAGAACCAAGTTTGCTGGACTTGAAGAGTTCAAGAGGGAACTTAGAAGTGACTAGACTGTTGGTCTAGAAGGAATCTGTGAGATTCAGAAAGTGTAAAAGACATCCTTAGTGGATTTCCTACTAGAGGAGTAGAAGAGTGGACTAGGAGCTTTAAGTGCTCTGAACCACTTAAAAACAACTGTGTCTATTTCATTCTTGTTATAACTGCTATAACTGTTATAACTATCTCTCTCATTAACTCACTATCTAAAAGGGATTTCAAAGAAACCTTAATTCCGTTGTGCTTAAGATCATTATTAAAAAATGGCTTAATAAAAGGAAAAGTTTTTAATATCTATTCAACCCCCCCTTCTAGATAACTATTATGCCTTTGGGAACTAACAATTGGTATCAAAACAGGTTCTATAATATAGCCTACAAAGCTTGAGTAGATCCAATGGCACACTTACCAAGCGAATCAAACACTGGAGGAGGCAGCAAGCCACCTATGTGCAACAAAGATAAATTTGCAAACTGAAAGGTTGGGATGCATGCTTACATGGATTCAATAGGTGAAGATCTATTTAAAATTGTTCAGAATGGGTCCTATGTTCCTATAAAGCTTGAACCAACTACAGACGACCCAGACAGAGTACAGATCAAGGTCAAAAGAGAATGAATAGAAAACAAGAAGAGAGTTGTCCAACTCGACAAAAAGGCAAAGAATATCTTGTTCCAATCCTTAGAAGATGATCTGTTTGAAAACGTGGTCAACAGAAAAACAGCAAAGGAGGTTTGGGAAGCACTACTCATTATGCATGAAGGAACAGAAGAAGTCAGAGAAAATAAACAATCTCTCTTGACTCAGCAATATGAAATGTTTGCTCACGTTCAAGGAGAGAACGTCACTGCCACCTATGAAAGATTTAATGTTCTGCTCAACTCTCTACGAGCCTATGAAAAGATCTATCCAAACAAAGATCTAATCATAAAGTTCATGAGAGCCTTGTCAACCAAGTGGGATGCCAAAACCACTACTATTAGAGAATCAAAGAATTTACATGAAATGATTGTCCAACAGTTGTATAACAACGTTCTCACATACATACTGGAACTGACTCAAAGAGCAGAAACCTTTTCTGAAGGAAGAAAGAAAGATAAAGGTGTTGATCTCAAAGCAACTAATAACACCTCCAAAGTAAGCACTAAAATTGATTCTGACTGGGATGAAGATGATGATTAGGACCTTGCAATGCTGGTGAAAAGACTAAGAAGGTTCATGCGACAAGGCAAAACCAGCATGCCAAAGAAAGTCAGCAACTATAGCAGCCAGGAGCAAATGAATGACCTGTGCTACAATTGCAAGAAACCCGGTCACTTCATTGCCAACTGCAACAAACCTCTCAGAGAAGAACTCAAGAAGAAATCACATTCAAAGAAGGAATACAAAGGCAACAAAAGGCTATAGAAGAAAGACAAAGGCCTTATAGCTGGAATATCGTGGAGTGACTCAGACAATGACTCAACTCCGGAATCTGGAGATGATGAAGATCCTCAAATCGCAAATATTTGCTTGATGGCCAAAAATGCAAGGGACAAACAGAACTCCAACAAACATGAAGTAAGTATCGATGAGGTATTTGACTTTAACTCTCCTGATGTAGATATTGATAACCTTAGAACTGCATTACACGGCATAACATCTGATCCGCACCAATACATGAAGTGGTTTAGTGTTCTGTCTAAAGACTATTCACTTCTTCAAAAGGAGAAAGAAAAAGTTCAAGAGGAACTGGAAAAATTCCTTCTAAATAGTGATTCTCTCTCCAAGTTTGAAGCTGAGAATAAGCTCTTGAGACAAGCAAATGAGCTCAGTGCACAAAGAGAGTCTAGTCTAACCTCCAAGATTGAGGATCTAGAAAAGATATCCTCTACATGGAATAAATCCTCTTCATACATGGACTCCTTAATCTCTAACCAGAGAAGTGTCTCTGATAGAATAGGGTTAGGCTTTGGGGAATCTACCTCAGAGTCATGTGTGGAAAAAGCAAAGGAAATTAGCACTGGTAATGCCTCAGGTTTTAGTAGAGGCATTATATTTGTGAAATCCTCACAAAAGAATGAGCCTGTCAAACCCTGCCCAGCTGATTCAATTTATATTCCCAGGAGTAAGGGACCCCATGCTGGTCTAGGTTTCAGAAAAGAGAAGAGTAATCTAGTTACTACTCATCAACCTTGAAGGATCGTGGAGTCTAATAAAATCAACTCTACGAACCAACAAGGAAGATACAATAGAGGTAAGATATACTCGTCACAAATAATGAAACAAGAGAACACATGGAAAAGGGAATATCAGCCTAGTAGGAGGATGACCAATAACCCACAAAAGTCCAAATGGATGAAGAACTTTCACACACACATAAACATGCATCATATCAAATGTTTTGTGTGCTACAGAGTTGGCCACAAGGCTGCAAAATGTCATTATAATTCCATGCATGTGAGACCCAAAATCAAGCAAATTTAGGTCCCCAAGGGTACTAACATAGTAGGACCCATGCAATTATGGGTACCAAAATAAAGGTTTAATGTTACCTCAGGAAAAGAGCTACACAAACACAACCTGGTATCTGGACAGTGGATGTTCAAGACACATGACTGGAAACAAAGCCTTTCTGTCTAACTACATAGAAAAGGAGGGTCCCTCGGTCATCTTTGGTGACAACAGCTCTGACAAAACAAGAGGATATGGGTCAACTGGAAATGGTGTAGTATCCTTCAGTAGAGTGGCCTATGTGGAAGGACTACAACACAATCTTCTAAGCATTAGCCAACTCTACGACAAGGGTCATCAAGTAACATTTCTCATCAATCAATGTCAAGTTAGAGACCTGAAGACATCTGCCGTGAAGCTAACCGAAACAAGAGAAGGAAATGTCTACACAGTAAATCTTGGAAAACTGAGCTCAGACGAGACAATATGCTTTCTGGCTAAAGCATCCTAAGAAATGAGCTGGCTATGACATCGAAGACTATCTCATCTCAACTTCAAAAGCATATCCAAATTCGCTTCAAAAGATTTAGTTGCAGGCCTACCCAAGTTCAACTTCATTAAAGAAAGGTTGTGCAATGCCTGTTAACTTGGAAAACATACCAGAAGTACATTCAAGAGCAAAACTGCCAATTCAATTGACAAGCCTTTGCAGTTGCTACACATGGATATTTTTGGGCCAATTCCAACAACGAGCCTTGGAGGAAAGGGATACTCTCTGTTCGTAGTTCATGACTTCACCAGATTTACATGGGTGTTCTTTCTAACCTCAAAAGATGAGACAAGTTCCCAGCTGATCAAGATGTTCAAGCTGATGATGAACGAGAAAGGAGAGAAAATCAAAGCTACAAAGAGTGATCATGGAAGAGAATTCGACTTCTCAGAAATGGACCAGTTCTGCACAGACAATGGCATTAGCCATAACTTCTCAGCTCCATGAACTCCTCAACAAAATGGAGTTATTGAGAGAAAGATCAAGACATTAATAGAAGCTGGAAGGACTCTACTAGCAGCAGCCCATCTGCCTAAGTACTTCTGGACAGAAGCTGTCAACACTGCATGCTATACTCAGAACAGATCACTCATACACTCTACGATTAAGAAGACTCCTTATGAACTATGGAAAGGAAGAAAACCTAGAGTCAGCTACTTTCATGTCTTCGGTTGTTCATGCTATATTCTCAACAATGGAAAGTAGTACTTGACAAAGTTTCAACCGAAATCAGACGAAAGAATATTTCTTGGATATGCCACAGACAGTAAGGCCTACAGAGTGTTCAACATTAAGACACTGAGTGTTGAAGTCTCGATTCACATCATCTTTGATAAGACAGACTTAGACAAAACAATGTCTCAAGACACTACGAACGAGGTCGTCGAGCTCAATACTACGATCGTAGTACTAGACAGTGAAATCGTTGAGCAAGGAAATGAGATAGTAAAGAGGCCTATGCAAGACAACGAGCCTTCATGTCAAGAAGAAGAAATAGATCTTTAAGATCTAAGACAAGAAGGCATAAGAACTGATGTCCCAACAAGAAGCAGATGGGCAAGGGATCACACTCAAGATCTAATCATTGGAGATCTAAGTGTAAGAGTCAAAACAAGAGCTGCAACCCAAAATGAATGCTTTTATTTATGCTTCCTATCACAAATGGAACCGAAGAAGATAGAGGATGCTATGGAAGACTCCAGCTGAATAGAGGTCATGCAAGAAGAACTTAATCAGTTCGAAAGGAGAAAAGTATGGAGATTGGTTCCAAGACCAAAGAATCATCCTATCATTGGAACCAAATGGGTCTTTAGAAACAAGATGGATGAAGATGGAGTGATAACCAGGAATAAAGCTAGATTAATGGCCAAAGGCTACTCTCAGGAAGAAGGCATTGACTACGATGAGACATTTGCTCCTGTTACCAGACTAGAAGCCATCAGAATATTCCTTGTTTTTGCTACTCATACGAAATTTAAGGTCTTTCAGATTGATTTCAAAAGTGCATTCCTGAATGGTGAACTTCAAGAAGAAATCTATGTAGTGCAACCTCCTGGTTTCATCAATCCATCTCTTTCTAATTATGTCTTTAGATTAGACAAAGCCTTATATGGTCTTAAACAAGCACCTAAAGCATGGTATGAAACACTAACTAACTTTCTTATTGAAAATGGATTCACTAGAGGTAGAGTAGATACCACACTATTCCTTAGAAAGCATAAAGATAAAGTCCTATTAGTCCAAATATATGTTGATGATAGTATCTTTGGGTCTACTAATGAAAAGCTATGCAAGAGATTCTCCAAGCTTATGCATAGAAAATTTTAAATGAGAATGATGGGTGAGTTGAACTTCTTCCTTGGACAGCAAGTAAAGCAGATTGATGAAGGAATCTTCGTCAACCAAGCTAAGTACATTAAAGACTTACTTAAGAAGTATGGCATGGAGTCAGCCTCTCCCATGAAAACCCTAATTGCTCCTGCAACCAAGCTTGACAAAGATGAAATGGGTAAAAGTAATGATATAACTCAATACAGAGGTATGATAGGCTCTCTTTTATATCTAACTGCCAGTAGACCAGATATAATGTTTGCAACATGCATTTCTGCTAGATTTTAGGCATGTCCTAAAGAATCTCATTTAACTGCTGTAAAGAGGATTTTTAGGTATCTCAAGGGTACACCCCACTTGGGGCTTTGGTATCCCAAGGAGTCCTCATTTGAGCTAACAGGATACACAGATGCTGATTTTACAGGCTGCAAAATTGATAGAAAAAGTACCAGTGGCACCTGTCAACTGCTAAGAAACAGACTTGTGTCCTGGTTTAGCAAGAAGCAAAATTCAGTATCTACTTCGACTGCAGAAGCTGAATACATTGCTGCTGGCAATTGCTGTGCTCAGATCCTATGGATGAAAATCAGCTAGCAGATTATGGGTTTGAATTAAAATCCATACCTATTCATTGTGATAACACAAGTGCAATTGCTATAACTTATAATCCTGTCATGCATTCTAGGACTAAGCATGTAGAAATAAGGTATCATTTCATTAGGGATCATATGTAAAATGGAACTATATCTTTACAATATATCCCTACTAAAAATTAGATTGCTGATGTTTTTACAAAACCTCTAGATGAATCCAGATTAAACAAGTTAATAAGTGAGCTAGGTATGTTTAACTTGAAACCATGAAAAATATGTTCTAGTTTGTGCTAATCATAGAGATCTAAAGGTTATGTTCGAAATCATAAACACGATCAAAGGATGTCCACAATTGTAGAGCATAAGTTTTATAAAAGGCAATGATCGCGGTGTAAACTCAACAATCGCCGTGCAGACTCAACGATAGTGGAGTTCCATCAGAACAAAGAGGCATTCTGTGATGATGAAATTCAAAACAAAGAAATCTCTCTAAACAAGCACCTCAGGAACAAACCTAACCCTTGATTCAGTCTATGAGGTTAGCCCTTCCTGAGTTACCTTGAACCGAGAAGAATGCAAAGTCAAAAAGTTCATCACAAAGAATAAGTCAGACTCAACGATCGTAATGCAAACTTGACGATTGGAAAACAGACTCAACGATAACTGAGTAGACTCAATGAACATTGAACAGACACAACGATTGCTGAACAAACTCAATTCAGAACAGACTCGATAATTCCAAGGACCATCTCAACGATCGTAGTCCTACTGATAAATAAATTAGCTCAGAA
Organism: Panax japonicus; assembly: GCA_020205505.1. Lineage (NCBI taxonomy): Eukaryota > Viridiplantae > Streptophyta > Magnoliopsida > Apiales > Araliaceae > Panax > Panax japonicus. Next base: position 28,007,105 of record CM035114.1, read on the forward strand.
GAAGTTAAGGACAATTTAGTAAAATCCTCCTGAGTCAGATTCGTAGAGCCAAGCAAAACTTGACACCTGTCCCACTAAGCAAAAAAAAGAGAGAGGGAAGTTACAAGTACAAATTAAAATTATCTTTTTTGAAATCTGAAGTTCAAAAGATCATCTCTCTCTTCCTCTCTCAAGCAGAAACCCTAAACCAGAAGGAAACTCAATCAGTCACACTTCCTGCAAGAAAATCAATGGCAACTTCCAGTGTTATCTCCGGCTACAGACTCTATTTTGACGAGTTTAAAATAGCTGAACCCAAATTTCAAAATACTCTGTCGTTACTAAAGAAAGAGGGTGTCGAAGCTTTGGGTACAGACACATTGATCTACCCGAAGCTGGTAAAGGAATTCTATAATAATGGTGTATTTGAAAACAACACCATCACTGCGAAGTCAGGAACGTGGAAATCAGACTAAAGGCTGAGGACATCAATCCAGCCCTAGGTCTCAAACCTAAAGGGTATACGTCCATAGATGGCATAGACTTCTATAAGGGACTCAAAAAGATGCACCACAAGAAATCCCCCTCTATCAAAGGATACAAGAAGAAGGAGTTTCCACAGTGGTATGAATTTCTAGTTGATATTGTTGGAAAATGCATATATTGTAAAAGCTTTGGTCATGACTCCATGAATGAGGTACAACTCAAGCTCATGACTACCATATGTTATGAAATACAACTTAACTATGGGGCTCTATTGCTTGAATGGATTAGGAAATGGTTAATCAACTCAAAGAAGACAAAGATCTCTCAAAAGATGCTCTATGGGCAATTTATAAGCATCATCTTACAGGCTGCTCTAGGTGACTTAATTGAGGACGATAAAGGAGAAGCCATTAATCCAAACCATCGAATAACCCAGCAACTATTTGAGAAATGGAAAAGGAATCCAGTGGTAGAACTGGTGAAATAAAGGAATCGGGAGTGCCAAGAAATATGTCAGTTGTCAGAGAAACTGAAGAAGAAAAAGAAGAATAAGCTAACAAAGAAGAACCCATTGCTTTGGTCAGAAAAAGCAAGGACAAAAGAAAGCTGAAAGGCAGAACTGTAGATGAGCCTCAGGGATCCACTACCGATAAGCCTGTAGACTCCTCAGACATTGAGACTCTAAGGATCCTAAGAAGGAAGGAACAACAGGTTGAGGTATAAGAAGATAGAGCTACCATCTCTCAGCTGCTGAAGAAGAATAAAATCAGTCACATATCAAAAAGGTCATCCATCTCTTCGATCGTAGAGTCTCTACGGATCGTAGAGACCAGACCAAACACATCAAGCAAAGAAGTAGCTGCATCAAACATTTTGGCTGATCAACAGGACAAAACTGAAGTTCAAGAAAGTCCTTAGGCTGTGGCTCAGCCTAGAAAACCAAGAAGAAAACTAGTCAAGAAATATATTCTTGTTAATGAGAAAGTACTAAAGAGGGAAGACAAAGGATTGGCTGCTGAAAAGGAACCAGCCAAAGAAAGCCAAAGAGACAAAGCTCAAGCTGAGGGGGAGACACCTGAAGATCTGATTCTAGAAAATGCTCCAGCTGAGGGGGAGCTATTAATCTTTCAAGAAGATGATCAAGTTGAGGGGGAGGCTCATGACATCCCCATGACAGAAGAAGTGGTTCTTGCAAAAAATAAGGGAGAACCAGAGCAAGAGCCAAATGAAGCCATTGATATAGTGGACTCTGCGAGCGAAGACAGAGAAGAGGAAAAAGATGATGAGGTCGAGATCACAGCTGTGGGCATAAATAGGTACAGAAGAGCTAACTATGAGCAACTATTTTCATATCTACCCATGATGCCTTTCCATCAAGCTCAAATTCTAAACTATTGGAATCACATGTTTTGGAGCTTCAAAGAATATCCGACCATCTCTGTGCTAGCCAATGGATTCCTAGGAAGATTTAAATTTTTCAAGAAGTTACTTAAAAACAACTCTTCCTCAAAGAATAAACCTGAGGTACTGTCTATCCCAATCCTCTTCAGAGTTAATCACTTGCCATCATCCTCATTTAATCAATTTTATGAATTCCCACGATGGTTAGAAGTGATTTTACATCCACTAAATTAATTCCCAGTTATTGAATCCTAAAATTCTATAACTAATGAACCAAATTTGACCGACTCTACACTGCTCCCACCTTCCATCATCTCTACGACCACTGACTCTAGCCCAATTGTAGAGTCTCAACCTCAAATCGTAGAGTTACCTACTACACTCACTCAAACACAGGCCCCTCCATCAGACATTCCCTCCTCATCCAGCAATGGATATTTCAATCTTGATCTTGACCTCTACTCATTGCAAGATCAATTTAAGAGCACACCACCTCCTTCACAAATTCCCTATCTCAATGAACTTCTGTCAGAGCTGTCCACAAAGGATGATTTGTCAGCAATGTCTAAGAAAGTGATCAAGGAACTCGACGAGAGTCTTGAAGATCACACTGCACTTATTCAGTTGATATTAACATCAATGATCAATGCTGTAAATAATCTCCCAAGCTCCCTAAGCTCTGAGCTTTCTAAAACGCTTAAAGATATCATCAAAGAAATGCTTCAAAGCATAAAAGACAGGGATGACATCCACTTTCTCGTAGCTAAAAGACATAGGGATGATGTCTTGATCTTACAAAAGACTCAAGAATCTCAGAACAAGCTAATGATAAAGAGTATCACAAGTCTCCAAACTGCAGTCAAGGAATTTCAAGACTTCTCCATGGGTCAAATGCAGCAGACTAAAAATGTCCTGAACATCCTTCAACGATGTGAAACTCGATATGATGCATTAATCCAAGAAAATCATGAGGACATTGCTCAAACTCAAAGTTAACTTAACGAGCTTGTCCAAGGAGTAACTCGCCTCTCCACAGACATTCGAACCCTTGATGCTGACATAAAGGGGGAAAATAAAGGGAAAGGAGATCAGGGAGGCAAGAGAAAAGGCAGAGGTCAATTCCAACCTCAATCCTTAAGGAATCCTCCCGCAAGGCAAATCCACCAGCAAACTCCACGATCTAGCCATCAGACTTAACGATCTGATCGGCAGGAAGTTTTAATGGCTCAACCTTTAAGGAGTCTAGGGCCAACTATCAGCTCTCATGAGCTGACAACAATAGACCTAAGAATGCCAATTGGAGATCCTGCATTCGTGAATAGGCATGATCACAATCCAAGACTAAGCCCAAGTGAGCTGGAAGATCTAGCCAAGAGAGACGAAGCAAGCAGAAAAAGGAGAGCTGAGGAATATACAAATCCTCCAAGAAGAAAAAGGCCGAAGAAATAGAGATAAGTTGAATTTCAATTCTTATTGATGTAGTCAAACTTAAATGTAATATCTATCTTCATACATCAATAAATTCATGCTTATTCTCTTGAAATGTTAGCTGCTCACTAAAATATTAAGTTATATTTACTTTGCTGCAACTGCATATAGAAATTGATAATCATGACAACAAATCTCCTTGGTTATGTCAACATCAAATAGGTGGAGATTGTTAGAAGAATGCATATTTTGATTTGATGTTTAAAGTAAATGATCATGATTATATGTAAAGTCCTTAAAGGAATATATGTACAAGGACTTAGTGATAGATCAATTTTTTTAGGTTGATCTTAGCTTTTAATATTCACCTTTCTATAAACGAATGTATAGATAAAGAGATCAAAGATGTTAGGTTGATCTATGACTTGAAATGTATAGATATGCTTCAACAAGAATCGTAGTCTATCAAGATGATCAACAGATTGCATAAGCCAAGGCAAGATCGTAGAGCTTTGAAGATCGTAGTGTATCTGCCTTGAAGGACCTCTTCAGAAATTGTAGAGTGGTCCAGATGTTTGCTGAAGCTAACTCAGAAATCGTAGTGTGCTCTCAGAAAACGTAGAGTCTGCAAGACGAGCAAGCAAATATCGTAGTGTGCAAAAATCGTAGTTTGAAAACCCTTGAAAGAAATTGTAGTGTTCTATCCAGACCAAGCACAAATATAACAAGACACCATGATATGCATCGTAGAGTATCATCTTTCTTGTGTCAAAAGCATCGAGCCCTACCTTTTGTTTGGAGACAAATTCCAATAAATGTGGAATGGGTTTTGAACTTTGAAGCACTCACCAGTCCCAATGGTATAAAAGATATCCTTAGTATTGATCAAAAGGAACGTATTCAAGAAGCTAAGAAAAGGACCATTGGGCAGAGAAAAATACCTTTTCAGGTGTTAGGTGAGAAAGCAGTCTGATGTGTCAATGGCCAAATTGAAATTCAAAAGATGTGTAGAAAAGTCTCCATCAAAGTTCAGAAATGTCAAACGCATTTAATGCTACATCAAAAGGCTTCAACGGATAGATTTCAAGATCATATATATACATAACACAGACAGATGAGAGAAGTAAGCAAGTATTGAACAAAAACGCATAAGAACACTCAACGCTCAACTCTACGATCTGAGAAAAGAGGAAGCTTGCTCAGTTACTCAGTTCTTTTGAAGAAGTGCTTAACTGCAACTAAGTAGCCTCAATCACAACTCAACAACTATCAATCAACTGAAGTAAGAGTTCCAAGTCAGAAGGACTAGAAGAGTTCTAAGTGAACTGTGAAGAACCAAGTCTGCTGGACTTGAAGAGTTCAAGAGTGAACTTAGAAGTGCCTAGACTGCTGGTGCTGGTCTAGAAGGAATCTGTGAGATTCAGAAAGTGTAAAATACATCGTTAGTGGATTTCCTACTCGAGGAGTAAAAGAGTGGACTAGGAGCTTTAAGTGCTCTGAACCACTTAAAAACAACTGTCTATTTCATTCTTGTTATAACTGCTATAACTGTTATAACTGTCTCTCTCATTAACTCACTATCTAAAAGGGATTTCAAAGAAACCTTAATTCCGTTGTGCTTAAGATCGTTATTAAAAACTGGCTTAATAAAAGGAAAAGTTTTTAATATCTATTCAATCCCCCTTCTAGATAACTATTGTGCATCTGGGAACTAACATCTAGGTTTAGGGGTATTTGATAATCATATTATTTATATGTTTATTTCCTCTTAAAATAAATTTATTAGTCCAATTTTATATTAATTCTATTTTAGTTGTATTTATTTATTTATTTTGCAATCAGGTGCACAACAATGGACAAAACCCATGCAATCTCCCAGAGATAAGGAGCATGCGAGAATCAAGGAGAGAAATCAGGAGCATATATTCAAAAATTGGAAATAAAGAGGAGAAAGGAAAGGAGCAGTCGAGCAGGGGTTTTAAAAAAAGGATAATCCTTTTGTTTTCTTATTAAAAAACGGATCAGGAAGATAACTACTCATGAGCATGGATAAGCATGAGGAGGGGATTATTCCTGATTTGAATAAGAGGGGGCGGATGATGATGATTATTATTATTATTATTATTATTATTATTATTATTATTGGGGGGGGGGGGCTACTTCTCGTTTTAAAAGAAGAAAAAAACAAAGAAACAGTATGCATGATTCCATTTTTTTCATCTTTGTATTTAAGTAGTGAGATTTTAGCAATTTATTAAAGGAGCAGCAATAAATGGATAAATTTAATTCATTTCATTTTCCAATTAATTAGTATATTCAAGTAAGTACTCTGTTTATTTAATTATATATTATTTTATTATGTTCTATGTTTCAATTTCAAGCTTGTTAGGCTAGATTATTTTCTAGGGTTAAGGATGAGTATAATTGACTGATTCCATTGCACATATTCATGCCAATTTATTCTACTAATTTAGTGCTTTCGCGTTAAAAATAAATATTTCTATTGGATGCCTATTTTTGTTGATAAAAAATAAGGTTAGATTTTAATTATTATTTATTGGATTCAGTTTATAATTTGTTAAAAGTTGATATAAACTGTGTTTTGATGAAAATAGTATGTGTTTTGATTTTATACATATGTTTGGCTATGAAAGAATTAACAATTTGATTTTACAAATTAATTAGACTTAATTGATTTTATTTTCTACATTTAGT